>MJUU01049849.1:527-32697 GCA_002080025.1 Modiolus philippinarum
TTTTTTGTTTCCATGGCAACGGCGGCCATTTTGAAAATTCCGACACTTGAGTGCACCTCTCGGGGTGCGGGTCTACCTTCCTATGAAGTTTGGTGAAGGTTGGGCAAACGGTCTCCAAGAATTTGGTCGGACAAGATTACGGCAAGAAGAAGAAGAGGAAGAATAATAATAATAATTAAAAGGTCAATTGTTCAGAGAACAATTGCAAGGTCTTTCACCAGTTTTCACCATGATTACATGTTTGAGTTTCATTTTGATGTTAATATTTCGGTCAAAAATGTGATGTTAACAAAAGTTTGGACCTTTAAAAGTCTTTTGCTCAATGGTTGCTGAGGACTTTTTCGAAAAAAATTAGCTTGTTGCTAAGGACATGAACGTCACTTCCAGTTGGCAATGTAATTTTTTCCCCTTTACAACATTACAAAACTTTTTGCACATGGTTGCTAAGGACTATTATGGCAAATAACTATGTTGCTAAGGACCTTGACCTATGACCTTGACCTAATTTTGTCTGTCATTTTGAACTGAACATTTTATATTCTTATAGTTTCTTTGTATCTTTTATAGTTTTTAGATATAGGCAAAAAAACATAAAATCGGACTTCCAAAAATGGTTTTTGGGCCATAGGTCCAAAATGAATGGTCCAATTATTTTGGACCCCACTATCGAATGTACACATCAATAAAACAAACATTTTCTCCAATACATTTGATCAAGCATCTCTTACAGTTTACCAGTTTAAGGGATAACAAGGTTTAAGGTCATCAGTGACCTTGACCGATGACCTTTGACTTTGTCATTTTTAGATGACTTGTGATCAATGGTGAAGGTTGCAGGTCTCTACGACTTATTGTTTGGTCTAAAGGATTAACGGAAACTAAAAATCTTTCAAAGGGCTATAAATCATCGAAGAGTTGTCAAATCCTTTCGGACCAAATGTAATGAAGTTGCCTTTCGTTAAGATGAAAATTTTCCCATTACATGTTTTCAGCCATCTATTACGGTTTACAAGTTAGTCCACTAACAAGCCCAAAAGTCAGAGGTGACCTTGACCTTTGACCTTGACACTTTTAAATGACCATATATGACTTATGAACAATAGTGACGGTTTCAGGTCTTTACAACTTATTATTTGGGAGTATTTACTCTTAACGGAAACTCAAAATCTTTCGAAGAGCAATTCCTTTTGGACCAAATGTAACGAAGTTGCGCCTTGAGAAATGAACATTTTTCCTCTTACATATTTTCAACTAGCTATTATTATTTTGGAGTTAGTCCACTATTAAAAAGCCCAAGAGTCATCAGTGACCTTGACCAGTGACCTTTGACCTTGACATTTTTAGATGACCATATATGACTTATGAACAATGGTGAAGGTTTCAGGTCTTGACGACTTATTGTTTGGGAGTATTTAGCATAAACGGAAACTCAAAATCTTTCAAAAACAATAACTCATACAAAGAGTCGTCAAATCCTTTCAAAACAAATGTAACAAAGTTGCATCTTATTACAATGAGTATTTTTCCCATTACATTTAATCAGTCATCTTTTATGGTTTTATGGATGAAGCTAAATGTGTTTCCAGCATGGTGTTGTGTGGGTGTGTCTAAAAGTCGGTCTCGGTTCCGGTCTTCGGTCCCGGTTCACTGTCTAAAAGTCTCGGTTCCATGTTTTAAAATTGTTTAATTTTTTTATCAAGACTATTTCTGTTAAGTTTATATAGTTGATTTATGAATATATGTCGTTTTTAAATCAAACATTACACAAAATAAATTTTCATGTTTGCACGTTAAATAAATTTCTCAAATAATTAACGGAACCGAAAGAACCGGAACCGAAATGTTTCTAATTGTCGGTTTTGGAGATTATATATATTTTTTTATTTAATCCCCTGTTAATAAAGTAAACAGTTTTGACTGGAGATTTCTTTCACAATTTTGTTACCTTCCCAAGATCTCAAATCATCAAGTTTTTTTGGTTTTTTATTTTATTTTTTTGGGGGGTGCAATTTAGAGTATGTGTTTAAATCAAGATAAGGCCCTTACATGAGATTTGTGGAGATTTTACTTTGTAGATCATCGGGCCTTTAAAATCTTCATGTTACCAAACTTGATACAAAGACATATAGTAATATACGTCCCTGCCAAAGACAACAAAGGGCAATAGAAAAAAAACAAGAAATCAAAGGAAAAATGCGACCATAAAACAAAATCTAAACCCGAAAAGAGAACACATAACTACTGGGCCATGTAACGAAACAATAGCTGACAAAAAAAAAGAAAAAAAATATTTTGCTAGCCCTATATTGAAAAGATCCAAGAATTGACGAGTTAATTGATTTAGGAAGCAACCATTTGATTTTCATGGGAATGTTGTTGTCAAATTTTTCATCCTGGTTTTTTATGAACAACTTCTGGATTCCGTTTTCATCTTTGTTCCAAGCTGTTTTTTTCAATTTTTGTTCAAACTGGTCCTGGATTTCTTTTTGAATGACATATCTTGATTTTTTTTACATTAAAGATATATTTATTTGTTGTGTCATGAATTGCAACGCATTTTTTTGTGTGTTTCCCCTCTCGTTAAAGTTACAAGCAACACTGAATTCTTTGGAACCCCTTCAATAAAGACAATTGTCCATACTTAAATGTTAAATGTCCTGTTTGTCATGAAAACGTAATAAAGTAAAGTAAATTTTCTGCAAAGCAGAATGATTTTAGAAAAAGAAAATACAGCAAATTTGATAATCCTTTATTTTTGTGGCGTTTATATTATGTAATGTTTGTTTGTCATCACTGACGATGTTGTCTGTGTGTGTGTGTGTGTGTGTGTGTGTGTGTGTGTGTGTGTGTGTGTGGCTTCGGTTTTCATCTATTTAAACGTGTTTTATCTATGATGGGAATATTTAAAATGGGTAGATAAAAGAAAATTTAAACATGCAAATTATTTTTTCTACATAGACGAGGGTTTGTTTAACTAAAATATCATGAAAATTAATTTTCAAATACCATTATTAATTAATAAACAATATAACCATATCTATAAACCGACAATTAGCAACATTTTGGTTCCGGTTTAATTATTTGAGAAATTTATTTAACGTGCAAACATGACAATTAATTTTGTGCAATGTTTAATTTAAAAACGACACATATTCATAAATTAACCATACAAATCTCTCAGAAATAGTCTTGGTAAAAAATAAAAACAATTTTAAAAAATCGAACCGAGACCGAAAGACCGACTTTTAGACAGTGAACCGGGACCGAAAACCGGAACCGAGAACGACTTTTAGACACACCCGTTGCGTGTAAGCTTCAACGTAGATGTATTATCAGAAGTCTTATTAGCAGTACACGATACAACAGACAGAACATGTCCTGAACAGGAGAATCGAGTATGGCCATAAATATTACGACTGGATTATTTGGGTTAGTAAATGACCGAGTAATTACGATTGGCTACGTTTGGTAAATTAGCGAGAAGCTACGATTGGAAATCTGTTGACACCTGGCAGCCATTTTTGTCTGTGGTGTGGGCTCTCAACATTGCATGAAAAGCTTTGGATATCGCTATTAGCTAAGCTAGAAGAAAAAAAAACTTTTGTGCAGTTATTCGTTAACTTGCTGCTTACCCGACTGAGATATTTTGTCTGTTGACAAACTAGTCCTCGGGTCTATACGTCTTGATAGAGACGGAGTCACATGGTCGGCGATCATCACTTCACTGTCCATTGTAAGTATATATGAATCTAAAAGAAAACCTGTAGCACACGCACATGTTACCATAAATACATAGTACATATCAAAGGAATGTGAGCCTGAGGCATTTGTCCGGGGAGTTCCATGGGCTTGACCCCCTTTTTAATCTAAAAAAATTTCAAATTTCATGCCTAATTTAGGTAAACATTGACTCTATCCCCTGTTTTGCTCGAACCCCATGAAAAAACAATGTGAACTATCCAACATGAATTTCGGAGAAAAAAACACAAGGGAAGCACTATGCCTGATCTGAAGCCAGTGATACTAAACAGAGTCGATTAGAGTCTACTAATGAAAAAATGATTTAATTAATGAAATAAAGGTTATACATAAATTAAATGTTATTTTCTTTGTTTTATAACATTGCATCAAATAGAAGGATGCAACATAAAGTAATTTCATTGGCACTGGATACGGTTGCACAGACACACATGACAGAAATGTAATAATAACGGAAAATTATTGTTGCACAAAACATTAATATTCAGAGTACATTACCGGATACGGAACTGATATTTTCCGTGTGTAACAATAACATTATAATTATTGTTACACAGAATAATAACAATTTCACATATGAGGGTACTGTTCATAATTTCAAATAATAATAATAATCAGCCGTAAGATTTTTAAATTTTAAAATAAAACCACATATATTCATTTTGTTGTCCTATGAATATTGAGACTCAAATAAAAAATTACAATTCTGTCTTGAAGGCCTATCAACTCTATACCCCATTCTGTAAAATGAGTTCATGAATGTTCACTGGCTTATTTTCTGATCAGATTGGCATACGTGACGGAGGACGACACAAGTGTATGTGATTTTTGCGCCGGGGGACCGGCTTCTATCTCGGACTTTGAGTTTGGCCAGGAATGCCATAGGAAATAAACAAAGGAACAAATTATTGCCAGTATTTTTCATGTATATTTTGTATTACAATACTTTGCTGATTGAAATATTAAAATAAAAAGTATTATACCACAATTTATATTTGAGAATCTCCATTTCTCATTTAAATGTCAAAACCTAAATTCTTGAATTAACAAAATCTTTTGTGTAACAATATGTGTAACAATAACATAGACCTTTATTGTTACACACAGGAAATTTCAGTTCCGTATCCAGCAATGTACTCCAATTATTACATTTTTGTGTAACAATAATTTTCATTTATTATTACATATCTGTGTAACCGTATCTTGCATATTATCTTTCCTAATTTAATTCACATGTGGGCAGAGACATTTTAAATGTCTCTGTGTAAGCAACTCTGTGGCAGTTGATGAGTCCTCTTAGTTGTCTCTTCATGCATGGTGTATCTTCGTATGCACAATACTTGCTGGTCTGAATATTACAATTCACGGAAGAAGCTGAAGAAAAAAAATTCTTTTCTTCTGTGCCTTGTCAGATATCAGTATCGTTCCCTGAAGGTAACTGTCTTCTTTTGAGAAAGTATCGTTTTGTTACGAGTGACAGTCATTCTTGTGATTTTTATGCCCTGCCCACGAATGTGGAAGGGGCATATAGTGTTACCCTTGTCCGTCCGTACGTCCTTACGTCTGGGTAAGTTTTGCGTTAAGGTACAATTCTCGGAAACTGTAAGGTATAGAACAATTATAGTAGGCCAGTAGGTAAATCTTTGATAGTACTACACAGTTCACTAGGCAGTTTGACTCTTTGACCTACATTTCATGGTTGAGTGACTCTAATTAAGTTTTACATGTAAGTCCATTTCTCAACAACTACAAATTATAAGACAATGATGTTTCATCAAATTAATTGCCTTGATGAGTACTACCCAAATCATTGACAACTACTACAGATTATAAGACAATGATGTTTCATCAAATGAATTGTCTTGATGAGTACAACACAAATCATTGACAATTAGGTGGCTTTGACCTACATTTTACGCTTCAGTGACTTTGGTTAAGTTTTGCATTAAGGCCCATTTCTCAACAACTACACATTATAAGACAATGATTTTTCATCAAATTAATTGTCTTGATGAGTACTACACAAATCACTGACAATTAGGTGGCTTTGACCTATATTTTATGCTTCAGTGACTTTGGTTAAGCTTTGTGTTAAGGTCCATTTCTCAACAACTACACATTATAAGACAATGATGTTTCATCATTTTAATTGTCTTGATGAGTACTACACAAATCATTGACAATTAGGTGGCTTTGACCTACATTTTACGCTTCAGTGACTTTGTTTAAGTTTTGCGTTAAAGTCCATTTCTCAACACTACACATTATAAGACAATGATGTTTCATCAAATTAATTGCCTTGATGAGTACTACGCAAGTCATTCACAATTAATTTAAGTGACTTTGACCTACATATTACGCTTCAGTGACTTTGGTTAACTTTTGCATTTAAGGCTGTTCCTTAATGACTAAGTATTGTAGCATCATGATATTTCACTGTAACATGCATCTATAGGAGAACTACCTGCTTCACCAAGCATTGGGTATCCATGACCTACATTTTATGCTTGAATGACTTTGTTAAATTTTTGGGTTTAGGTCCACTTCTAAGCAACTACACACAATATTCCATCACAATTCACTGACAGAGGATTTATTTTATGCCCAATTGACTTGAGTTATCTTTTGCAATAAATTTATTGGCGGGGCATCCATGTCTTACAGACACAATCTCTAGTTTTTATACGGCCACAAAAAATTTGTGGTCGTATAATGGTATGGTGCTGTCGTCGTCGTCGTCGTTGTCGTCTGTAGACACTTTTGTTTTTGGTCAATAACTTAAGTTCCAGTTGATCAAACCTTTTGAAATTTTAACACAATGTTTCTTGGCACCAAAGGAAGGCTGGGAATGGTTTTGGGTATTGCGGCCCCTCCCATTTCTAAAAAAGGGACCAACAAGGGCAAAATTTGGTGTTTTCACATATTTGACTGTAGAATGTTTATTATTTATCGGATTTTAATGGGGTTTCTTTCAGTGTACTCCTTAAAAAATTTCCAATCTGAGGTATGCCAAACGGATTTCATGTGGCATGTACCGTTTACGAGATAAATGGGGCCCAAAAGGAGCGAATTTCAAAAATTTTAATTTTTTTATTTTAAGTCCAATTTTGATGCATTTTTTGCAATAGATTCCTTTTGAAAAATTAACTAGTGATGCATCATCAGATTTTGATAACTTGCTTCCTTTCCAAGCTATGAGGGCCCAACGGGGCCAAAATTGCAAACACCTAAACATTTTTATTTTTCATCAGATTTTGATGGGATTTTTTTCTTTGGATTCCTCTCATTGTAAGCTTTCAGTAGTATTTCAACAGATGTGGCATAGCTCTTACAGCCATTTCAGGTATCCACGTTCTATCAAAGTTTGCAAACTTTTTACCTAAGTCAGCTAAGCCTAAGGATGTGTATTGATGCATGTAGTTAATTGTCTAAAATGCCCAAGGCAAAATTCACACCTTGATGAAGAGATTATATTGCATTTCATAGTTTTATCTGAAGTTGAAAAATAATATCTGCATGTTATTAATACGTGTATACAGTGATAAAGGTATCTGTCCATTGTTCTGTCTGTCTGTCAGTCACAATTTTATGCAGTTTTTATATGAAATAAAGCTTTCATATTTGGTTTGAAGCCTGCGGATTAACTAGATATAAATTGCCTCTCCTGGTCTGTAGTTCTATTATTTATTGTTTACAAATACTTTTGGTTCAATTTTAAGTAATCTTGACTAATTTAAAGGAAATGCCACCATTGATTTCTTACATTTGAAAATATATGTCCATGAAGCAAGATATGCTTACAAATTATGGTTGTCTTTCTGATACAATCTGGAATAGCCTATAATTCACCTGAAGGTGTGACTCTCATTGTTGACTAAGTAAAGTCATTTAAAGATGGTTTCTGATTGGACGGCTGAGTTTATTCAAAGCAATACACATTCATAGGTAAACCAAACAATGAACCAAACATAGCTAGCAAGATAGGTAATTCATTTGCAACATGCTAAGCCGAATCAGCTGTAATGTTTCTGAGGTATTAGGGGTCAAAGAGGCCAAAATTGCAATTATTAGAAATATGTGTAATCTTCCTTTTTTCATCAGATTTTTTTCTTTGGATTATTCTCATTGTGTAAGCTTTCACTACTGTGGTAATAGATTTTGCGTAGCTCTTACGGTTTCCAGGCTATAAAAGGTCAAAGGGGCCAAATTGTAATATTTCAAAATATGTGAAACAGATTTTTCTTATAGCTCGTACGATATCCTATTAATAAGGGATTTAAAGGGCTAATTTTGATTTTCACTAGTTTGTGTTCAGTTAATTTCTGTGTCAAGGTCCTTATTGTGTCCAGCAAATTACTGTGTCCATATTAATTTTAGTTAACACTTGTTCAAATTTTAGTGGTCGACATGCTGTGGTCGTATCATGCTGCGCTCGGCGTAGCCCTTTATTTTATTTTTCTTTGCTGATCGCCAATATCTGTACTGAAACGGCATAGCGGGCACTTTTGCAAAATTTGCAAAATTTTAACGATTGTTAAATTAAATTTAAATTATATATAGCAATACATGTCCTTTGTTTAATTAAAAAAAAAGATAGCAGAATTCATAATAATAAGTTGCAGTGGTTCAAATCAAATTAGTTTATTCTCTTTACTTGTTTCAATTTGCAACTGCTTCCGCGACAGCGTGGTAGGTAATTATGTTTAATTACAGATGAGTTTATTAAATGGTTATTGTCAAATAGATTAAATATAACATATTATAACAGAGACGCATGCTCTAATGATTGTCATTTAACCCCGTAAGCCCAGCAGTGTATTTTAATGTTTTAACCAAACACTCCTTCAAGAATTTAGTATAGGTTTAATGTCTCAATTTTGAGGACAACTTTAAAGTTGAAATGAGAAGTTGGCATGGAAAGGGTAATACAATAAATATTTTCAAGAAAAATATCATGAAAGGAGTATGGCCATTAAGCTGTGAATTTTGTTAATATGTTGTAAGAAAACTTGTAGACTCTGTTGGTTGCCATTTTGAATTGTCGACACTTTCTACTCAAAACCTGATTCTTGTAAATACGCGATTATCTAGAAGAACAACTATTGTTTTTAAGTTTATAAAACAAAGAAAATAACATATGACCTTTGTGAAGAGAAGATAAAAAAGCCAGTACAAACTTTTTTTCATATATCTCCAGTATAAACTTTATTTTTTTTTCACATATCTATTTTCAAAACTTGACAAAAATATATTTAGATGTATTCCGAAGTTTACTATAATATCCGGCTTGACTCTTTATTTTATTTTTTTGTTTACATGCAAGATATCCCCAAAATAAATTATGTTCAAAAATAATTCATTGAAATCTTTTTAAATACTTCTTATAGTATAAAACAATAATATTTTAAATAATTAATACAGAACAAAACTTTATACAAGTGTTATCCTGTAAAATAACTTATCGACCAAACAAATATTTTCATTTTACTGATTTTAGAGATTTACTGAGCCAGTTAAAAAAGCTCATTTTAGTCATTTTTTTAGCTCACCTGGCTATAGCCAGGGTGAGTTTTTGCCATCACTTTTCATCCGTCGTCCGTCCGGCGTAAACTTTTCATTCAAAGATCTTCTTCTCGGCCAATTGAAACCCAACTTGATGGCCGCCAGCTGGGATCATAGTTTTAACATTGGTCCCTATAGGAAAATACTTTCAAATTTAAAGATCTTCTCCTCTGAAACTGCAAAGCCAATTGAAACCAAACTTGGCCACAATAGTCCTTAGATGGTCCCCTGCAAAAATGTTGCTTTTCAGAACCGCACTATATCCAAGATGGCCGCCAGCGGGGATCATGGTTTTAACATTGGACCTTATGGGAAAACACTTTCAAAGATCTTCTCTGAAACTACTTGACCAATTGAAACCAAACTTTGCCACATAGTCCTTAGATGGTCCCCTGCAAAAATGTTGTTTTTCAGAACCGCACTATATCCAAGATGGCCGCCTGCGGGGATCATAGTTTTAATATTGGACCCGATGGAAAAACAATTTCAAAGATCTTCTCCTCTGAAACTGCTGAGCCAATTGGAATGGAACTTAGCCACAATAGTCCTTGGATGGTCCCCTGCAAAAAAGTTGTTTTTCAGATTCTTGCTATATCCAAGATGTCCGCCAGCGGGGATCATAGTTTTAACATTGGACCCTATGGGAAAACACATTCAAAGATCTTCTCCTCTGAAACTACTGGGCCAATTGGAACCAAACTTGGCCAAAATGGTTTTTAGGTGGCCCTTGCCAAAAAGTTGTTTTTCAGGTCTGTGCTTTATCCAAGATGTCCGCCAGGGAACATAGTTTTAACATTGGACCCTATGGGAAACACATTCAAAGATTTTCTCTGAAACTTTTCAGCCATTTGGAACCAAACTTGGCCACAACAGTCTTTAGGTTGCCGCCCTGCAAAAGAGTTGTTTTTCAGGTCTGCTTTATGCAAGAGGGCTGCCAGCGGGGAACAGATTTAACATTTGACCCGTTTGGAAAACATTAAAAGATCTTCTACTGAAATTACTCGGCCAATAATGAAAACATACTTGGTCACAACGGGCCATAGTTGTTCCGGTTTGAAAAATTTGCCTGGCTTGCATGCATTGAATTCAAGATGGCCCCAGTGGAAAACATTAAACATAGTTTAACCTTGAGACCTATCGGAAGCCTATCGGAAAGCATTTAAAGATGTTCTCCTCTGAACATATATTTAGTCAATTTGAACCAAAATTAGACTCGATGAACTGCAACCCCATCCAAAATAGCTGCAAGTCTGGAATATAGTTTAACTTAAGATAATATAACATCAATGTCTAATCTGCAGATGGGCTACAAAAATCTTTAAATGAAATAAATAACTACTGTAAAACATGGCAACTTTCCATAAATACAAAGACATAAAAGAAGACAAAAATAATGATTTTTCAGCAAAAAAATATAATAGATAACAAGCAGGAGTTTTTCATTGACGGAACAAAACTAGAAAAAGTATTGAAATATAAGTATTTGGGTAATATAATTGAAACATCTTGTAAATTTCATTCGTCTCATTCAGAATTATCTAAGAAGGGCATTAAAGTTATGTTTTCTATGTTTAAATATCTGTCTCCGCTTGGAAACTTACAAATAAATATTTTAAAGAAATTATTCGAATCCTTAATTCAACCAATATTAACATATAACATGTATAATGCAGAAATTTGGTATATGGATTTTTATGAGAAAATAATAAAAGCTTCAAAGAGAGGAAAAAATAATTTGAACTTTGACTTGATATCATTAATAGATACTAGTTTGATAGAAAAGGTAAATTTAAGATTCTGCAAATTATACACTTTAGGTTTAAGTAAACAGTCTGTTAATATTGCTGCTCGAGCTGAATTAGCGCAGTATCCTGTAGATACATTTATTAAAGTACAGGCCATTAAATATTTTGCAAGACTTTCAAGTAATATCTATAACCCGTTACTAGCCGATGCCTTCTCTCTGTCTAAATCTTTGCATTCAATGGGCACATATACATGGTTTTCTTTTATAAATGAAGTATGTGTATCTAACAATATAGACTTAAATGAAATAACAAATACTGATTATAAAAAAGACAAATATAGTTTCACAAAGAAAATTAAACTACATCTAAAAAGTAATTATGAGAAATTATTTTTTGACAAATTAAATACAGCAAATGAAAGCAACAAAATTTTCTTGTATAGTAAAATAAAAACAAAAATGGAATATGAAAATAGAAAAAAATTATGCAAAATTCGAATAAGTGATTTTTTAGAAATTGAGAGAGGTAGGTATAAAAAAATCAAAAGAGAAAATAGAATTTGTAAATACTGTAATTTAAATGAAATTGAAAATGAAATTATTATTTTTTCACATGTCCGAAATATGAAAGTGAACGTAAAGAATTAATGAAAAATATAAGTAAAATTTTCCCAGAATTTTACAAATTAAACAAAAATCTTCAACTCAAAAACTTTTCGTCTTTTCAATGCATGCAGTATGTTGCTCCATTTATAAAAAAGTCATTAATATTGAGGAAAGTGGACTCCCAGACTGCATAAGTTCATCGTATTTGTGTAATGTATTGTGTATTTGTATTTTGTTTATGCCATCAGCCCGCAGGGGCATAATTGTGCATTTGTGAATAAAGTTATTATTAACAAATTTGAAAATACAGTAATGCCTTTAAAACATTGGGATTACTTTAACTGCATATGTCAGCCGTGGCCCAGGTGAGCGATAAAGGCTCTTGAGAGCCTCTTGTTTGTTCTTGAACTCCATATTCTAACCAAACTTGCAGGATATGTTGTGCACCTGATATTTGAAATTTTTCAATTTTACAAATTTTAGATGTTCACTAAGCAAAATAGCTCAATTGTTAATATGGTTGGTTAATCTGCAAGACCTTCAAAATTATAATTCATATCCTAAACAAATTTGCAAGATATGTTTCTTCTCCTAATCCAGACATGCACCTGATACTTAAAATTTTTATTTTACAGATTTTAGAGGTTAAATGAGCCAAAAATGGTTCTTCTGTTATGTCTGTAGTGTTCTTCTGTCATGTCTGTAGTGCAGGTGACACAAGTGTTCCATGAAACACCCATCAATTTTTTGTGTCTTACTAGCTCTTTTTTGTTATTGTGTCCATCTAATGCTGTCCACACTCAATTTAAATTACAATTGTTCAAATTTAGTGGTCGACATGCTGCAATTGTATCATGCTGAGTTTGATGTAAACCTTTATTTTGTATCTTACTGTACTTTTGTGTCAACAGTAGTCCATTTAAATATCTGTTTAATATGCAGTGGAATCTTTTGTATAATGCTGCACTTTACAAGGCAGTCCATTTTAATTTGACCATATACAGAAAATATGTTATTTGTTTGAAAAGAAGGCTTGAATGATTGTTAATAAAGATTGGGAATAACAAAGGCACCAATTAGTGCCCAAGTCCCGGTATGAACGTAATAAAGATTGGGATTAAACCTAGCAAATTGTTAGGTTCCAGTTATGAATGTTTGTATGAGAGTTGCATGTATCATAACCATTTGTCATCCCAACCTAAATTATAAGAGATTGTTAGGGCCCCGCAACTATGTGGCGGACGCCCTATAGTAATCACTCTGTCCGTCCGTCCGTAACAAAGTCGTGTCCGGGCTATAACTTTTTTGTCTTTTGAGATAGGGTTTTGATATTTTGCATGTAGATAGATCACTTCAAGACGATGTGTCATGAACAATGATTGGTGACCTTTGACCTTGAACTTTGTCGTCAAGGTCAGATTTTGTCTTTTATAATGACAAGTGGTGTCCGGGCTATAACTTTTTTGTCTTTTGAGATAGGCTTTTGATATTTTGCATGTAGATAGTGTTACTTCAAGACAATGTGTCATGAGCAATGATTGGCGACCTTTGACCTTGACCTTTATCGTCAAGGTCAGATTTTTGCTTTTATGATGACAAATCGTGTCCGGGGTATAACTTTTTTGTCTTTTGAGATAGGCTTTTGATATTTTGCATGTAGATAGATCACTTCAAGATGATGTGTCATGAACAATGATTGGTGACCTATGACCTTGACTTTGGTCGTCAAGGGCAGATTTTTGCTTTCGTACTGACAAGTTGTGTCTTGGCTATATCTTTTTTGTCTTTTGAGATAGGCTTTTGATATTTTGCATGTAGATACAGTACAGCCAGAGACTTACCATGATTAATCACTGTGATAGACATATCACTCTGCTTAGTGAAGTAAGTATATTTTATTTCCAGTTTGATCTATTAACATGCTTTCTTTTGCATTTAAAGTGATGCAATCTACCATTTAACATGCAAAAGAAATTATTAAGATAGACCAATCAAGTAAAAAGATATATTCATTTAAAAATCTAGAGTGATATGTCTATCACAGTGATTTATCATGGTAAATCTCTGGCTGTACTGTAGATCACTTCAAGACGATGTGTTATGAACCATGATTGGTGACCTTTGACCTTGACCTTTATCTTCAAGGTCAGATTATTGCTTACATTATGTTGATATCTTGATAATATGATGGTATCCATACTTGTGAAGTGTCCACACTTGTACTGTGTCCACACCTGTATTGTGTCCACACACACTTAAACTTGCACATATTATACAGCGGGGCCCACAGAGATGGCTGCCATCTCTCCGATGTCTTGTTAATGTCTAAATACCTGTAAATAAATACAAGTGTACAACGTACATTGTTTTATGATAATTTGTCTAATGATATGTCAAGTTTCTACCGGTTCTGACCTGTTAGATAAATTTTCATATACAATGTACATGTATGTTGAATAAAGTTCCATGCTATTTCTTGTCAAATCTGTTCGGAAAACAATTCTCAGTGTTAATCATATATCATTAGGGAAAAAGACTACACCACTTCATCCCTATTATTACCATTTTTTATCCCCTCTCGATAGTTATACCCCCCACGAACGAAGTTTGGGGGGTTAGGGGGGTATATAAGAATTACTCTGTCTGTCTGAGATATCAAACAATTTTTCGTAACAGTTTTCCANGGGGGGGGGGGGGGAGGAAGGCACTTCAAAAAAATTTGATGGGTCGGGGGTATATTGGAGACTTGCTCTGTAGAAACATACAGAAAGAAAATTAAAATTGTGTGCTTGGTGGGTCCTTTTTTAAAGTGCCTTCCCAAATACAATTAATTCTGGAATAGCCCTCAGTAACTACTTATCACTGCAACATGAAATTTTGTATGCAAGTTTAGAATGATGTCGTATACCATGTATACAGCAAGTAGCAATTTCAGGATTGCTGGACATCAACTCCCTGTTTACCGACTTAGTTAATTATTGAGATCTTTTGTCAATTGTAGAAGGTTCTCGTAACAATTTCTCTCATCACTACATCTTGAAATTATTTATGCAAATTTAGAACGATGTCCTTTACCCAAAGTAGCGATTTCAGGATTGCCGGACATCAACTTCCTGTTTGCCAACTTGGATAATTTTGAAGATCATTTGGCAATTATAGAAACTTTTTGTAACAGTTTTCTCAGTAACTGCTCATCACTTCAGCTTGAAATTTTGTATGCAAGTTTAGAATGATGTCCTATACTGTAAGTAGCAATTTCAGGATTGCCGGACATCTACTTCCTGTTTACCAACTTAGTTTATTTTCAAGATCTTTTGTCAGTTGTAAATTTTCCTAACAGATTACTCGTCACTACAACTTGAAATTTTGTATGCATGTTTAGATTGATGTCCTATACCGCAAGTAGCAATTTCAGGATTGCCCGACATCTACTTCGTGTTTTACTTACTTAATTTTCTAGATCTTTTTATGCAAATTTCACAAAATTTTTATTACACGACGGAATTGTGCAATTATAGTTATTTTTTTTTGACAAATTATATTGGGAATTTTCTACTCCAATTACTAGTGGAGGTATCATTTTGTGGCCATATAGGCCACAGTACCTATTGTTAAATTAAAAAAAAATTAAAATGCTCAGCAAGCCTCGCAATTAAAATTTTAAAATTTAACTATCTCTAGTTGATAAAACATGGTAATGAATGGGATCTTGTGGTGTTATCTATATATAAATTTTAGATCACTGGAAATTTAAATTTTTATTTTATTCATGTAGTGATCAAAGGGTCAACTTATGAGCTATTGCCATCACTTGGCATTGATCTTCCTTCCCTTAGCTTTTCATTTTTAACTCACCTGACCCAAAGGGTCAGTTTTAGCTATTGCTGTCACTTGGCGTCTGTCATCTGGTAACTTTACCTTTTCATCTTCTCCTCTAAAGTCACCGACACAAATTGAATTCAACAGAACTTTACAGGAACTGCAACTTTACAGGACTGATGTATTAAAGGTCCTTTTTGAAGATTGCTCATTTCATTCAGATCCGATGAAAAATAGGGCCGCCAGCACAAAACAGTATTAACATTGGACTCAATGGGGAAATCATATGTGTAGCTCACCTGACCCAAAGGTTCATCATGCGCTATTGCCATCACTTGGCATCAATCGTCTGGCTGTCTGTTAACTTTTCACGTTTCAGAAGCCAATTCAACCAATACAGAAATGATGTATGAAAGATCCCTTAACAACAAATTGCTGGTTTCATTTTGATAAGAAAGAAAACATGGCCACCAGTGCGGAACTTATATATAACACAGGACCTTATTGGAAAAACAACTTTTTCATCAACTCCTTGGAAACTGCTGAAGCAAATTCCACCAAACTTTACAGAAATAATGTTTTAAAGGTACTTTACCAACTTAACCGATCCGATAAAAAGCATGGCTGCCAGCACGGAACTTATATTTAACTGCTTAACATAGTACATCCTCTAAAACCAACAAAGCAAATTCAACCAAACTTTTCAAGAATGCTGTATTGCAGTCCTTTACCAAGATTTCTTATTTCGTTCCAATTGGATAAAAAAAACATGGTTGCCAGGGCGTAACTTGTATTTAACATAAGACCCTATGTGAAAAACATTATTTTCATCAACTCATCTGAAACCACTGAAGCAAATTCAACCAAGGCGCCCTATAGTAATCGGCCTGTCTGTCTGTCTGTCTGTCTGTCTGTCCATCATCATTTTCTATGTCATATGATAACTCAAGATTGCCTCAACTGATTTTTATGATTTTTTACTTGACCAAAGGAAGCTCCCTTTCATTTTTGAGAAGAATCTGAAAATGAATTTCGGGGAAAAAACTTGTCACATATGTTAAGAACAAATTAAACCTTGACCTTGACTTGAAGGAATTTTTTTTGGCTCACCTGGCTAATGCCTGAGTAACGTTTTGCCATCACTGATTCCATCGTCCGTCCAGTGTTAACTTTTCACTCAAAGATCTTCTCCTCTGAAACTACTGGTACAATTGGACCAAATCTTGGCCACAATAGTCCTTTGGTGGTCCCATGCTAAAAAGATGTTTTTCAGGTTATCGCTATATCCAACTTGGCCACCAGCGGGGAACATTATTAACATTGGACCCTACGGGAAAAAACGTTCAAAGATCTTCAATATCACGATCTCTGAAACTACTGAGCCAATGTGAACCAAACATGGCCAAAATAGTACTTAGATGGTCCCTTGCAAAAAGATGTTTTTTCAGCTCAGTCCTTTATCCAAGATGGCCGCCAGCGGGAAACATAGTTTTAACATTGGACCCTATGGAAAAGCACATATTTAGATTCTCTCTGAAACTACTGAGCCGATTGGAACCAACTTGGCCACAATAGTCCTTGGGTGGCCCCTGCATTTAAGTGTGCATTTAAGTGTTATTCAGGTGCGCTATATCCAACATGGCTGCCAGCCGGGAGCATAGTTTTAACATTGGACCCTATGGGAAAACACATTCTAAGGTATTTTCCTCTGAAAATGCTTAGTCAATTGGAACCAAATTTGGCCAGAATAGTCCTTGGCTGGTGCCCTGCAAAAAAAAGGTGTTTTTTCAGGTCCGTGATATATTAATCTAATTAAAATAAGATCTACCAATTGTTCGTTACAGTCACTGCATGGTAGAACATCCCATTTCACTTTCAGTTCTATGACCTTTGAAATCAACCAATCAGGATCCAGTCTACATGATTTTGAAGATATTAAGCTTTATGATAAAAGCCGAGGATTTCGAATGAATTGTCTAAACAGAAAGTAAAATGGGGTGTTGTTAGATCTTCCAGGCGGTGACTGTAGGGAACAATTGGTAGATCTAATTTTAATTAGATTCGCACTATATCTAAGATATCTTTAACATAAAATGTCTATGTTAATCAAGGGCCAGGTGAGTGATACAAGCTCTTGAGAGCCTTTTGTTAAACTTTATAACCTTGCTTCTAGAAGCTAGTCATTAAGTGCTAGGATGAGAACTTCATATATGTGACATTTAGCTCAAAATCATATTGTTTTAAATTTGCAAAACTTTGCAATTACCAAAAGGTAATACTTTCAGGTTACTTTTATGTTGACATCACTCCATACCCAGAGAGCTATGCTGTATTCTGACAACCTCTTTATCTTTGCTTGTTTGTTTAGCTCTGTTAAGCTTCTAATTGTGTTCATCAAATCCACTTTACATTAACAATGTATTCAAATTATTCAAATAGGCTGCAATCATATCATGGTGCTCTTGGCATAACCCTTTATTATTCAGAATATATTTTTCAATTCAACACTTTTCAATTGATTCCATAAATTTTATTTTGTAGACTTGAGATTTGATTGAGAGATTTTGTTGCTGAGTAAAGCAGATTTGATTGAGAAATTTTGTTGCTGAGTAAAGCAGATTTGATTGAGAAATTCTGTTGCTGAGTAAAGCAGATTTGATTGAGAAATTTTGTTGCTGAGTAAAGCGAGCAGACAGTGAACTTTGAAAACAAAGAGTCACTATAGTAAAGGTTTGTATTAAATGTACATATATGTAGATGAAAGTGACAATAAAAGTCCGAAACGATCAAAGGAAGAGACCAGTAAGGAAAATCTGTATAACATTCGACTAAATCAGGGAAACACAATCCAACACAGAACATTTTTGGCAAGTTAAGGCTTCACAGATTATAATTTATAGATCGGAGACCCTCAATCTATCAAATGTGAAAGGTTTAAAATGAAATACTTTTGTTGAAGGTGGCTTGAAAATTATATAATATTTTCTTCATTATAAATACTTTAAAAAATAGAATTAAAAAAAAAGCATTTACTTACTGCTAATGTTTGAAAAAATAGAGAAGAAAAGAAAATTTTAATCAAAATTTTACTTTTCCATTTTTAGTGAAAAAAGATAGTAAAAAAATAAAAATCCAAGAACCGTATCATTAATGAATATTGTGAAACTTGAAATTTTGCTAAAGAATTGTGATATGCAGTGTGTGATAAATATTAAGAAACATGCAAAGAGACATAAAAGCATCTATGTCATAACAAAATGGTTGAGAAAAGCTTTTTATTGTTCTTCTTCATCTTGTGTATACTCTGCTGAGTAATATTAGATATGAAATATAATATTCAAACCAATATTGTTGAATTTTGATTCAAAGAAAAACATTTGTCTTTGTTTTGGCATACAATGTTTATAACCAAGTAAAACTAATGGCCTTGTTAGGTTTGTGCCCTTTGGTAAAGAATTACATACATATGTGCTTACTTGAAAGTTATGCTTTATTTTACCAAAACAAACATTACAATAATTTTGCCAAAAAGAAGAACCACATTATCTTTTGAATCGACCACAAAAGGACAAGAAATCTAATTTATAGTATTATAGTTTAAGGATTTTTAGATTGATGAGTTTATTAAATTTATTTTTTCTTTTCAGGTGATGGGTCGAAAGAAGAGCAGGGCATCAATTGCAAGAGAGCAGAAGGAGAGGATGAGGAGGAGAAGAATGGAGAATGATAATGGAAAAAACTTGAAGCAAACTGAAACAAAAACTTTCCAAACTGAAAACTTGAAAACTAAAATCATGAAAACTGAAACTAAAACTGAAACTAAAAACTTGAAAACTAAAACTGAAACTAAAAACTTGAAAACAGAAAACATCAGAACGGAAACCGAAAACTTGGAAACAAAAAACTTGAGAATTGAAAACTTGAAAACTGAAACTGAAAATGACCTAAAAGTAGCTGAAACAATCTTGAAACAATCTGAATCAAACCTAAAACAATCTGAATCAAACTTACGACGATCTGAAAAAAACTTGAATTATACCGAAACTGAAGACTTGAAAACTGAAAACTTGAAAACTGGAAACTTAAAAATAGGAACTGAGAAAGACTTGAAAGAAGCTGAAACAATCTTGAAACAAACTGAAACAAACCTTAAACAAACTGAAACAAGCCTTAAACCATCTGAAACAAGTATAAAACAATCTGAAACAAAATTGAAACATACTGAAACTAAAAACTCAGAAACTGAATCTAGAAACTTGAAACCTGAAATCAGAAACATGAAACATACTGAGAAAGACTTGAAAGAATCTGAAATAATCTTGAAACAAACTGAAACAAGCCTTAAACAATCTGAAACAAGTATAAAACAATTGGAAACAAACTTCAAACATACTATAACTGAAAACTTGAAACCTGAAAACAGAAACATGAAACAGTCTGAAAATAACTTGATGCAAACTGAAACAGACTTGAAAAAAAATGATACACACCTAAAGCAAACTGAAACAAGCCTGAAACAATCTGAAACAAGTCTGAAACAATCTGAGACAAACTTTAAACATACCAAAACTGAAAACTTGAAATCTGAAACTGAAAACTCTAAAACTGAAATTAGAAACTTAAAACCTGAAAGAACTGAACAAGACTTGAAGGAAACTGAAATGGACTTGAATCAAACTGAAACAAACTATCCATTTATCAAAACATATTTAGAAAGCATTAATTAGACATGTTATAAGACAATTTTTACTCATTTTTATACAACACATACTACAAATGAAACTTCTTGTGATTCAAGATGCCAGATACAGCAGGTATGTAATGAACAGTTGCTAGATAATAGTTTGATTCCAAGAAAGTTTGTTATTCAAGGAAGCTTCCACCAGGGCAGTTTAAGGTTTGGGAATAATGCTGGTAAACAGTGTGTTGCAAATTGTTTAGTAGCTTTGATGCATAGTAAAATACTATCAGTCAGACAGTGGAATACAGCCATTTTAGATATGGTTCTTATTCAAGGTAACAATCTGTATTCATTTATACATGGGAACAATGATTTACTTTTAGTATCAGACTTGCCATCTGAGATAGAGATCAATAATACAATTGTCAGTGTACAACTGAAGAAGTCTATTGCAGCAATAATTGATATGAATCAAAGCATAAATTTCAGTAATTTCCTTGATGCTTTACCTTTAGATCAGGCATTTCAAGAGTCTTTAATTGACACAGATGGTTGCCTTATTTCATTCCAAGGGTCCACTTGTTTAGTGATAAAACAGAACAATAATTTATTTTTGTTTGATTCACATGCAAGAAATGAACACGGTCTAGTTGCTCATAATGGTTCAAGTGTTGTCCTACAACTTCAAAGCATCGATCATTTATATCACCACCTTGTGACATGTGTAAATTATAATTTCTCAGTTCAGTTTGAAATCACTGGTGTTGTTTTAGTCATCCCAAATGACAATTCTGTTAATTCAGTTTCAGTTGAATATGATTCTTTTGACAGGCAAATTGGGATTGAAAGTGTGATACAAGGGCAACAAAATGAAAAAACTGATACTGAGAGTGAGTATGGTCAAAACAGATTTCCTGTAAGTACCTCAAAATTGAATGAACCGTTACCAGATTTGCAATTTGTAGGGTCAATTGCTTCAAAGTTTGATTTCAACCCAACTGATTTTAAACTTCGCAGAAAACTCTGTACTATGTTAAAAATTCCTATAAAACATATTTCAAAATCTGGTACTTATACATCAGTAAAAAATATGGCTATTCCAGAAAAAACAAAAACTATTCAGGGTGATGGAAATTGCTTGTTCAGAGCTTTATCTTTTGCAGTTTCTCAAAGACAGGAATATCATTCTAACATGAGAGAAGCAATAGTACAGCACTGTCTACAGAATGCTGAAAAATTTACTCCATTCATAGAATCCACTTCTGTTGAAGAACATGTTGTTTCAAGCAATATGATTGACAATAATAGTTGGGGAACAGCCATTGAAATAATAGGTGCAGCTGATCTGATGAAGACAGACATATATACTTTTACAGAGGGAAAGTGGATAAAATACTCTGCACAACAAATTGACAAAGCCTGTTTTGTTCATGATAAAGCTATATATCTCAAACATTCCAGAAGTCATTATGACGTTGTTACAAGTGTAGCACAAGACTATGCAGATGTCCCTTTAGATATGCAAACTTCTCAGACAATTGTGAAACAAACAAAGAGAAAAAGAATAGAGAAAGATTATAGCATCTCGGAGAAATCGATGTTTAATTCAGAAGGTGATGAATACTTTGAAATCCCTAAAAAAATGTCTAAGAAAGAAAGGGAAAGACAGAAATACCGATCAACACTTGAGATGAGAGCAAAAAAACTTCAATATGCTAAAAAAAGGTATTCTAATAATTGTTCAATCAAACAAAAAGTTATTGACACCAGCAACCAGAGGTATCAATCAATAAAGACCACTTTAAAGAGAAAATTAATTGATCAGTATGCAAATGATCCAAACTATAAGGAACAGATGAAAACAAAATCCAAAAAAAAATCTAAAACAATGTACAAGAATAATGAAAAATACAGATTGAGTAAAATTGAAGCAAGCAAGAGTAAATATGCCTCAAATATGCTTTTCAGACAACATGTAAAGGATTCTAGTATTTATAAGTATACTACTGATGAGGCTTATAGACAAGGTGTTAAAGATGCTAGTGTCAATAAGTATGCCACTGATCAGGGTCATAGAAATAGTGTTAAAGATGCCAGTATCCATAAGTATGCTACGAATGAAACTCATAGACAAAATGTTAAAGATGCAAGCATGAAAAAATATGGTGAAGATAAAGAGCATAGGAAGAAAATATTAAATCAAACAAGAGAAAGGCGAGAAAAGAGCAAAGAGGATCTGCATTCAATAGAAAATGTAATACAAAAATTTAAATTAGAATCTAAGGAAGGACCAGAATGTGTATGTGGCTGCTGTTTTAGATTATTTTTTAGAAAGCAGGTTACTGAATGTGATTACAATATTTATGCAAAGCATGGAAAAGATGCTGTTCACATGTCAAAACAATGTATTTCAAATAAGTATGTACACACGTGTGATGTTAATTGTGATACAGGCTGCAAGTATGCATATTCCAGGAGATGTAATCTTTGGATTTGTTTTACATGTCACAGAAAGTTGTTGAGTGGAAAAATGCCAGCAGAAAGTCATGCAAATAATTTGGAATTGGAGGATGTTCCAACAGAACTAGACAAATTGAACAGTCTTGAGCAACATTTGATAGCATTGCATATACCATTTATGAAAATACTTGGATTACCGAAGGGTGGTCAGAAAGGAGTTCATGGTCCAGTTGTATGTGTACCTTCAAATTTGCATAATTTAACATCCTGTCTGCCAAGATCAGAAGATGAAAATAGAATGTTGGCCGTCAAATTGAAGAGAAAACTGGAGTATAAAGGATACGAGGAATATCAGTATGTTAGTACCCAAAAACTTGATGTAGCTTTAAAATATTTACAAGAAAATAATCTTTGGTATTCAGATATTGAACTATCCGAAAATTGGTTAAACCCTATACCAGAGGAAACATGTGATCAAGTTAATAACATTAAAGATAATGTAATCAATGAGGGCCTTAAAATTGAAGAGCCAAACCCACAATCTATGATATCTGATCAGGAACATGTACCATGCAAACAGACAAATTCTGGCGACAAAAAATGTTTAAGTACTGATGTAAGTAATGATGAAGAAGGTGAAGCAGGATTGATAGACGAATCTTACTTGGATGATAAACTGAGAGGTGTGCAATTGGATTCATGTCTCCAACCCGCAGATATAGGACAGGAAATGCTAGATCAATGCTTTGATGAAGTATTTAATATTTCACCTGCTCAAGGCAACAAACCAGTGAGCGTTTTACAGGAAGATGGAATCGAAGCAAAGTCATTCCCAGTACATTTCCCAAGTGGAAAAAATACATTTAAAGAAAACAGAGAAGAAAAGTTATCATTACTACGATATTTTAATATGCGATTGATGAGTGTGGATAATCGATTTGCTAAAGATACCTCTTATATATTTTTCTCCCAATATTTATCAGAACTAGATCGGGTTTTATCTAATGTTCAGATTGCCCTTAGGAAAGAGTCGTCTGTAACAGCTGATGGGAATAAGGTAACTAGTAGCATGTTATTGGATAAAGAATGTTTGAGAAATTTGTTGAAGAAAGATGAAGCAATCAAATATCTAAAACCAGTTAGAGGAACACCACCTTATTGGCAAGCTGCACAGAAAGATATGTTTGCAATGATAAGACAGCTTGGAAAACCAACTTTTTTCTGTTCATTCTCCTCTGCAGATTTTAGATGGGAAGAAATGCTAGAAACAGTAATGAATCAACAGGGTGACACAAGGAAAATGGAAGAATTAGATTGGAAGGAGAAGTGCAAAGTTTTGTACAGTAATCCTGTCACATTAGCGAGAATGTTTGATCACAGGTTCCACACTTTCCTGAGAGAGGTGATTCTATCTCCTGCAAGACCAATAGGAAATGTCATTGATTACTTTTATAGGGTCGAATTCCAGCAAAGGGGATCTCCTCATGTCCATTGCTTATTTTGGATTGAAAGTGCTCCAAGCTTTGGTTTAGATAGCAACAAAGATATTGTCGAGTTCATTGATCGATATATCACTTGTAAAATTCCTGAACAAGAGAAGGACCCTGAATTGTATGAAATAGTTACATCTGTTCACAAACACAGCAAGAATCATTCAAAGTCCTGTAAAAAGAAGGGAACAACATGCAGATTTAATTTTCCTAGACCACCTTCTACCAAGACATTCATACTGGAAACATCTGAGTTATCAGAAGATTCAGAAGCCAAAGAAGCTGAGGCAAAGCAGAGACTGAAAGAATTATGGGATTGCATATTTGATGAAGAAAATGAACTTTTGTCAACATCCAGTATATTTGATATGGTGAATATGACCCAAGAGGAATTCGAAAATATTTGTACTGCTGTTGGAAAAAGAAATACAGTTATCCTGGAAAGGAATGTAAATGAAATATACATCAATCAGTATAATGAACATCTACTCAGAGCTTGGAATGCTAACATGGATATTCAGTATGTATTAGACGAATACTCCTGTGTGGTTTATATAATCAGTTATATCAGCAAGGCTGAACGAGAGTTGGGACTGTTGTTACAACAGACAAGAGTAGAAGCTGCTGATGGCAACTTAAATGCACAACAGGCAATGAGGAAAGTTGGTACAGCTTACCTTCACCATAGAGAAATAAGTGCTCAAGAAGCAGTTTATAGAGTTTCTGGCTTGAATTTGAAGGAGTGCTCTAGAAAAGTAGAGTTTATACCAATAGGATTAAACCCATGTAGAATGAGTATTCCTTTGAAGGAACTTGAAAGATTAAACGGGACATCAAAATGTTTAAATGATGATGTAAAAACAGATGACAAATCAATGTGGATGACAAGCATTATTGATAGATACAAAGAAAGACCAAGAACAGAGACATTCGAAAAAATGTACCTAGCCAAATTCTGCTCTGATTTTAGTGTTCTGGCCAAGTCACAAGTACCAAAAAAGTTGAATGAACAGACAACGTTTAAATTGGGTAATAATCTTGGATACATACGGAGAAGGACACGCACTGATCCTGCTGTAATCAGATATCCGAGATTTTCTATTGATACTTCGCCAGAAAAATATTACCAGAGTATGCTTCAGTTGTTCTTACCTTACCGTGTAGAGCAACAATTGAAACCCACACAGTTTGAGAATTTTGAAGAATTTTATAAGAATGGTTTTGTCAAATTTAACGGTAGTGAGGAACTTAAAAATGTCAGGAGTGTTGTAGAAAACAACAAAGCAAATTATGTGAAAGTTGACCAGGCTTTAGAACAAGCAGAGAGAGATTTAGAACAAGGTTACAAAGAGGATGCATGGGCTCAATTATGTCCAGAAACTGAAATGGAACGACACGAGTGTAATTTGGAAGGCACCTCATCAACAGTTATTGAAGAAAGTATGTGTGATGAATCAATTCCAGATCTAAACCAGCCTGACACTTCACACAACACTAATCTTCTTACTTCTACTAAATTCTCAAAGAATGAAATTATTCCATCTCTTAGAAGCTTGAATAATAAGCAAAGAAAAATTTTCTATAGAATCAGAGATTGGTGTTTGCAGAAAGTGAATGCAGAACACATTGAACCTTTTCATGTGTTTATTACTGGCGGAGGTGGTACAGGGAAAAGTCTTTTAATAAAATGTTTGCATTATGAAATATCAAGAATTTTGTCTACTGAGACTGAAAATCCGGATGAAATTACTGTACTTCTGACTGCTCCTACTGGCACTGCTGCCTTCAACATATCTGGTGTAACAATCCACAGTGCCCTTGGCATCTACAAGAATCTTTATCTAGATCATGCTATTCTAAGTGAGGACAAAATCAATACACTGAGATCAAAATTTGATTCCTTACAGGTCATTATTATTGACGAAATTTCAATGGTTAACAAAAGACTTCTGTTTTTTATTCATGAAAGATTGCGACAAATTAAAAAAATGCCAGAAGACAAATTATTTGGAGGGGTGTCAGTCATTGCTGTTGGAGATTTCTATCAATTACCACCAGTTAAAACCAGAAAGTCAGACAAATTATTTGTTGATGACCCTTCGAATCCAATGAATGTTTTATGGAATGAGTTGTTTGAGGTTGTAGAGCTTGATGAAATAATGCGCCAAAGAGGTGACAGTGAGTTTGCTGAAATGTTGAATAGATTAAGAGTAAGGTCTAAGGACTCCAAACTTGCTGAAGATGACTTGTTGCTTTTGAAAGGTCGTATCAGAGAAGGACCATAAAATGCTTTGCATATCTATGCAACCAATGAAGAAATCAATATCCACAATAACACAATGGTGATGAAACTAGACTCTGAAGTGAAAATGGTTGTAGCTGAAGACTTCCAAAAAGTAAAGACCAGTGGTCAACTGATTAAAAGAAATCAAAATTTTTCAGATACAGACCTCCAATTACCGACTTCATTACTGGTAGCAAATGGTGCACGGGTCATGTTGACAAAAAATGTTGATACCAAAGATGGATTAGTAAATGGCGTAATGGGAACTATAAAAGAAATAATTCAAAACTGTCCAAACAAATTGCCACAACTAATATTCATTCACTTTGATAATGTTAATGTTGGCAAAAATTATAAGACACAAAAAACTATCAATGGGAATAGATGCGTTGGCATAGAACCATGCACAGAAGATGTTAAAGGAAATGGAAGTAGAAAGCAATTCCCTCTGCAGCTGTCCTGGGCATGTACAATACACAAAGTACAAGGTTTGACTGTTCAAGAATGTGTAGTTGATCTTAACAAATGCTTTTCCTGTGGTCAGGCTTATGTTGCATTGAGTCGAGTAACTTCTCTTGATGGATTATACATTAAAGACATACATGAGAACAAGTTGAAATCTAAAATTTATTGTGATCCAGAAATTGCTGATGGTATATCAAAAATGAAGAAATTTTTAGAAGAGAAAGAGGAGTCCTCCGATACTTTCACAATAAATTTGCTGCATCACAACATAGAAGGCTTGGTCAATCATATAGAAGATTTAAAAAGAAACCCTGTTATTCCGAATGTTGACTTTATATGCATGACAGAAACATGGCTTGAAAAAGATGTGAACTGCAGTCTTGACGGGTTTACATTTGACAACATTTCAAGATCAGAGGCATACAATACAACCAATGAGATTTATAGGTTTTTAAAGCAAATGCATCATGGAGGTGTAGGAGTGTTTTTTAAAACTGGTTCTCTATTTGAAAATGTCGATCTGTCATTTAAAAATCTCGAGTGCTATCTGTTCAAAGTGATCGATTTAGAATTAATAGTTGTCACAATTTACAGGAGTCAAAAGTATCAGCTTCAATACTTTATGGAAAATTTTAGAAATTTGGTCGGAAATTTACTCCTTTTGGCAGATAAGATTTTAATTATTGGCGACTTCAACCAAAATCTATTGAAAGGCGAGACAACTATTCATAACTTCATGGAATCTAAAGGTTTTACACAGTGTGTGGCAACACCAACTACAGAAGGAGGTACTTTGATTGACCATGTATACATCAGAGGAATCAATGATTTCAGTGTAACAGTATTGCCTACTTACTACAGTTATCATGAGACAATCCTTGTGCAAATCAAACGTTGAGATATTTTTCCAGACTTTAACACACATGTTATGTAATAAAGGTATTATTTTTATGCTGAATAAAAGAATTTGAATTGACAGCACACTTAAGTTCATCAGTTTAAAGAAATATTTGATTTGTTCCCTGAAAAGTAAAACATTCTATCATTCAACGGGAATCTCAAACAAACAATACCAAGATTTACTAATAAAATATGAAATATTTGACCATATAAACGTAAAAATCAATGGATTTTTGCACAGCTGTAATGAGCGAGAGAATCATGCATAACATGTTTTAACTATTTGAACAACAACAATTTTACAGCAAACTTTCAAGCAACTTTCAGTCTGCACCTGACCTGTCTTCTCTTCAAATGTACTTAAGTTGAAGTGTTAACATTGCAACCAAATGAGCACAGAGTATTAATGAAACAAAGCACCTCTTAATAAAGAACCAACATACAAAAACAATAAAATAGAGGTACAATGTTAACCCATCAATAACAAATGTAGCTCAGATAGACCATGTTTTCATAAAAAAGACCTTGCACCATGTTTACATAAATAATCCTTGCAAGGTGAAGCTGTTGGATTCACTAATATGATAACTGACTGAATTTAATTTTATGAATCATAACTGTAAAAGAAATTTTAAAAATTCCAAACGGAAGAATTTACTTTGCTGAAGTAAACTTCAATTTTGTTATATTTTTATTTAGATCTACTTATATAGAAAAAATAATTAAATTTGCCTCCCAAAATCCAACCCTACGTCCTCGTCGTGGGAGGTGGGTGCTAATGCAGAGCATATGTTCTGTATTGGTAGCTAACAGGGCTCTGGTAATTTATTGTTTAAAGGCAACTTCTCACATGGTACTGAACTGACTGGGTAGTTGTTACAGTATCTTTCATATATTAACACTATTTTTTCATTTACTCAAAGCCTCGTTGACTGCTGAATCCATCAATAAGTGTCTTAACAATACAGAATATCACCTCCATTAGTTTAAATTGGCAGTAAGTATTGATCGAATGTTCCATGTATCAACTAAAATTACGAATGGAGGACGAAAATTTTTATTGGCTAAACATACATGACAGGCACAGATCCAGGCAATAAGAAAAGGAGGGGTTTCAATTGGAAATGAAATGAAATTTGGGGGTATTTATTAATAAAACATCAGTATATTCATTAAAATTTTTTTTAACCTACCATAAATAAAGATCTTAGAGATAGGAGTATTTTGCAACACGATGTTATAATTTTTTTAATCGTTTCTGAGATATTGCGATAACAAAATTTTGAAAGGCAGCAATTCTAAAAAAGGTGGACGCATTTTTTTTTTACCAACCATAACTGGAGATCTTAGAAGAGTATTTTTGCAACACGATATTTTCATAAATTTTTTATCGTTTCCGAGATATTGCGATGACAAAATTTTGAATGGTGGCCATTTTCAAAATGGCGGATGAAAATTTTGCATGACAAATCATCCTTAGGATGACTGCGACACTTTCCCCACCTTAGAATTTTGATATCGGTTACGGTTTTTGAGCAAACATGATAACAAGGTTTTAGGTCTTCGGGGAGATAACTCCGTTACTAAAAATAGATTGGTTTCACAGGGTCAGTGACTTCGACCCCTCACTTAACCGATTAATACTATCAAGTATCAAATTGATGTCGCAACACATTTTTGGGAGCCTCCGCGGAAAAAAAGAAAGAATAATAATAACTTTTTGCATATGGTTGCTAAGGACTTTTAAGGCAAATAACGTTGTTGCTAAGGACCTTGACCTTTGAGCTTGACACCATTTCGTCTGCCATATTGAACTGAACATTATATCTTCTTGTAGTTTCTTTGTATCTTTAATAGTTTCCGAGATATTGCAATAACAAAACTCCAATGGCGGCCATTTTGAAAATGGCGGAAGAAAAAAAAAATTTTTTAATATAAATATGTTGTGCCATGGCCACAAATTAACTATGAAACAAAATAAAATGGTATAGTTGGCCACGATTAAAAGATAAAAAACACAAAATGTACAAATTAAAAAACACATAAAAATGACAAAAATGGAAAAACTTCCATTTTTGTCATTTTTATGTGTTTTTTAATTTGTACATTTGTGTTTTTTATCTTTTAATCGTCGCCAACTATACCATTTTAAAATATTTTTTTGACCAGCCATAAATGAAGATCTTAATGAGAGGAGTATTTTTGCAACACAATGTTTTCATAAATTTTTTATCTTTTCCGAGTTATCGCGATAACAAAATTTCGAATGGCGACCATTTTGAAAATGGCGGACGAAAATTTTTTTTTGACCAACCACAAATGTAAATCTTCATGAGAGGAGTATTTTTGCAACACAATGTTTTCATAAATTTTTTATCGTTTTGGAGATATCGCAATAACAAAATTTCGAATGGCGGCCATTTTGAAAATGGCGGACGAAAATTTTTTTTTGACCAACCAGAAATGTAGATCTTTATGAGAGGAGTATTTTTGCAACACAATGTTTTCATAAATTTTTTTATCGTTTCAGAGATATCGCGATAACAAAATTTCGAATGGCGGCCATTTTGAAAATGGCGGACGAAAATTTTTTTTGACCAACAAGGAATGTAGATCTCAATGAGAGGAGTATTTTTGCAACACAATGTTTTCATAAGTTTTTTATCGTTTCCGAGATATCGCGATATCAAAATTTCGAATGGCTGCCATTTTGAAAATGGCCGACGAAAATTTTTTTTTGACCAACCAGGAATGTAGGTCTTTATGAGAGGAGTATTTTTGCAACACAATGTTTTCATAAATTTTTTATCGTTTCAGAGATATCGCGATAACAAAATTTCGAATGGCGGCCATTTTGAAAATGGCGGATGAAAATTTTTTTATGACCAACCACAAATGTAAATCTTCATGAGAGGAGTATTTTTGCAACACAATGTTTTCATAAATTTTTTATCGTTTTCGAGATATCGCAATAACAAAATTTCGAATGGCGGCCATTTTGAAAATGGCGGACGAAAATTTTTTTTGACCAACAAGGAATGTAGATCTTTATGAGAGGAGTATTTTTGCAACACAATGTTTTCATAAGTTTTTTATCGTTTCCGAGATATCGTGATATCAAAATTTCGAATGGCTGCCATTTTGAAAATGGCCGACGAAAATTTTTTTTTGACCAACCAAAACTGTAGATCTTTATGAGAGGAGTATTTTTGCAACACAATGTTTTCATAAATTTTTTATCGTTTCAGAGATATCGCGATAACAAAATTTCGAATGGCGGCCATTTTGAAAATGGCCGACGAAAATTTTTTTATGACCAATCAGAAATGTAGATCTTTATGAGAGGAGTATTTTTGCAACACAATGTTTTCATCAATTTTTTATCGCTTCCGAGATATCGTGATAACAAAATTTCGAATGGCGGCCATTTTGAAAATGGCGTATGAAAAAAATTTTTGACCACTGATTTGTAATCAGGACTATGAAAGCTACCTGCAAATCAAATTTCATGCAAATCTGATAACTTCGAGAAATTTGCATATTAAGGGGTCAAAAACGCGTAACCGGGGTCGCGACCCAAAAAATTTTTTTTGCATGACAAATCATCCTTAGGATTATTGCAACATTTTCCCCACATCAGAATTTTGATACCAGTTACGGTTGTTGTGCAAACATGATAACAAGGTTTTCGGTCTTCGGGGAGATAACTCTGTTACTAAAAATAGATTGGTTTCACAGGGTCAGTGGCTTCGACCCCTCACTTAGTCGATTAATACTACCAAGTATTGAATTGATATGTCATGACACTTTTCCGGAAGACCCCGCGGAAAAAAAAGAAAGAATAATAATAATAATAATCAGAAGAAATACAATAAGGTCTTTCACATGTGGTGAAAGACCTTAATAATAATAACAAGTGATAATTGTGTTTGGATGCAAACACAGAAGTCGCCCAAACACCCCCATATTAGAAGTCCTGCAAATTTCGACATCATCTTTCGTTAGTTTCCTGCAACTTCGAGAACTTTTATTTCCCGCCTTTTATCCGTTTCCGTGGCAACGGCCGCCATTTTAAAGATTTTTATCCTCAAAACATGTTCTCCATCCTTTACCCAATCTTTCTGTAAAATTTCACCCAATTCAGAGCACTTTTAATTTTCCCGCCCTTTCCCTGTTTCCATGGCAACGGCCGCCATTTTGAAAATTTGACCCTCAAAACATCTTCGCCATTTCTTACACAACCTTCCTGTAAAATTTTATTCAATTCTGAGCACTTTTAATTTTCCCGCCTTTTTTCCATTTCCATGGCAACGGCCGCCATTTTGAAAAATTTGAGCCTCAAAACATGTTTGCCACTTCTTACACAACCTTCCTGTAAAATTTCATCCAATTCGGAG
>MJUU01049850.1:4246-19773 GCA_002080025.1 Modiolus philippinarum
TGTGAACTCCAGTGAAACTGAGAGTGACATCAAGTGCTCCGGAAGGGTAAGCATGTCCTGCTCTGTTAACAGCACCCGTCACACTGTAAGTGAGAAAAAAATATGTTTTTGAAAGATCTGTTTGATAGCAGATTGGTTAATGTCATTTTCTAACCCTAAGACATAACCAATTAAAAATCCATGGTACGTGTTACTTCTCTAACCCTCAAACGGTACCAAGTTAAAACTTTGAAAAGTTGTTATTATTTTAGTATTCAAACATTGATAAGGACAAATCGGAACCACAAACATCACTAACGAAGACAAAACTAAAATTTTACGAGACAACACAAAAGACTATTTATATAAGAACTGATAGTTTATGTGATTATGATTTGAAACATGTATTTTTCCAAGCATGAGATAATATTGTAACAATTCAATTTTATCGTATTTTTGCATTTGCAAAATTCGCAAATCATTGCTTATTATCGTACTAATGTAAACATATTTTATTAACTAAATCACATATAACAAAATAACATTCAAATAGCACAATACACATTACAAAGACATTTTGACATAGTTAAAAGGAATCCGGAAACCATAGCCGAAGCTTTGATATAAATCCGTTTCCATTATCGTACTATACATGTTCAACACGGCGGGTGTCTTATAAGAAGCAGGAGATGCTAATTCTTCCGGTGCACCTGATCTCACCCATGTTTTTTCATTGGATCCTTGCTCTTCATCTTTATATATGTGTGTGTGTGTTTCTGCATTTTTCTTTTCTGTGCCGTACTTATGTCTCTGTTTCTTTGTTTTTCCGATGTTGCCATTGTCCTTGGATTATTCGTTTTAGATTTACTGTTCGGTTCTCAGTTACTTTATAAAACGTTTTTTCATGAAAAAATCGGACCCCCAATTTTATTCCATGAATGTCTTCTATAGGTCAAATTAAGACACCTTACAAGTTTTCATAGAATCCTTGATATATCTTCCTAGCTTTTACACGAAAAAATAGTCCTGATGTTAAACAAAGGGAAAATCCAGAGAAATCCATTTCCCGCCATTTTTATAATGTCATGTATCTCCGTTAAAAGCACACTGTAAAAATGTGTTAAGGGCCTAAACGTTTTCCTAAACACTATTCCTGCAACAGATTTTAAACATGTTCCGAACCTAAACATGTTTAGTAACTAAACATGTATAGGAAAATGTTTACAGTCTAATCATGTTTAGGTTTTATGTATTTATCTTGTAAACATGTTTAGACACTGTGTTCAGGTCATTTATCATAAGAAGAGTTTGTTGGTTCATCCTGGGTTTTATAATTTAGACATTGGTGCTGATTAAAGCTCATAAGACTTCTCTATACAGAAATATTTACCGTGGCTGAAAACTGACTGCACAAAAAGACATTTTATCTGTATTTGCGCTCAAAAAAGAAAACAAGCCTCAGCATCTCATCTTACAAGCCAAGACAAATCAAAAACTTAATTTGATTGAATGAAACCCATTACTTCAAGATGAAAACCAACAATATAAACCTTATTTCTTCGGAACATCTCATATCCTCGCACAATATTGAATATAGCACTAGATTTTTATAATCATTTGTGTGGTCCCTGTTTTTATTATTAGTAGATAATTATAGTTTGGAAGCATAATGAAAATATAACAGAATGTAGAATACAAATCATATGTATTTATTACAAATATTACTTATATAAATATCCATTAATATAGGTCAAGGAATGTCCATTAATATAGCTCAAGGAATGTCCAACAGTATAGGTTACGATTGTTCATTAATATAGCTCAAGGAATGTCCAACAGTATAGCCCACGAAAGGCCAACATGATGGCTTACGGAATATCCAACAAACGTCCTCGCTCACGTAAAGTATAATCTTTAATAATGCCAGTACTACTGTCGTTTCGAAATTTAATAAGAAGCCGCATATCAAATTGGGAATTTTCATGTTCAAGATTCAGAATCCTTTAAAACTTCCGCAAAGTAATAACGAACATGTTGGTGAAGTAAAATTGCATGGGGTATTGTTTCAAACAGTTTCTAGAATGTTATCAGTCATTGCTCCATCGAAATGTATGATAAGATTGAATTTCGCTTAATGTTGACTTTTGGACAGCTTCTACTTGGAAACAGATAGTCTAAAACATGGACCTGAAAGAAAAAAAAAGAGTAATTGAAAACAAAAGTTTAAGATGGAACCTTATAACGGCTTAAATTCTAATTGCATATATATCTAAAATTAAAATTCACAAATAAAATTTACATATGAAAATACAATTTAAATTAACAAATCCATTCACGTCACAGATGACACAGAACATCGGTAGAAAGAACATTAAACCGAAAATGATCCAAAATGTATATTGGCCTCCCCCTTTTTCTAAAACATTATAACTTGAGCAGAGCATATATGTAAAAATTCATTAAAAACAAAATGTTAGATTTTCTAATTGCTACTTACATAAGCTAAGATAATTTCGCTATAAATATTTCCGTATTCCATGCTGATATCTGCAAAATAAACTTAAGTTCCCCTACTTGTTTACATTATCTTTCATAGAAAATGGCTGACCACGCTATTTTTTTTGTGTAAAATGATACCATTGGCGGGAAAGTTTTATGCGTTCTAACTCTAAACATGTAAAATGTTACATGTTCTAACTCTAAACATGTAAAATTGTACATGTTCTCAGTCTAAACGTAATTAGGAAATTAACATGTTTAGAAATCATGTGTATAGAATTTAAACATTTTCCTAAACATGTTTAGGCTAAACATGTTTCACATGGTGTTCAGAGCCTAAACACATTTTTTACAGTGCATGTGGACCTATATATTTTACTTATCATTTCATTTAGTGTACAACGCTTAATCACTTATAATAATAGGATTCAAGAAATCCTTGATATAAAAAAATTCAGAAAAGAGCCTCCTTAAAAGAAATATCGTCTTTTCTCGAGTTGAGCGTAGCCAAAAGAGAGGAAGAGACGTACAATTTCTTACAAAATATGAAAAAGAAAGGAAATGAAGTAAATGTCAAGGAGACAACATCCCATTTCCATGTTAAAACGGTCCAAAAAAGCATCTAGGGGTCATCGTGTGGTCTTCAACACAGTGAGGAACCTATAACTATAAGATATTCCAATCATTAAATTTCAAAGATATTTGATTCCAGTTTCGGTAAATTTCCTAGAAGTTTCAAAACCCACTTGTGTGCTTGGAATTTTATGAACGTTTAAGACTTCTTTGATTCAATTAAAACAAACATTTTCACCACTCGGATTTCAAAAATATTTGAATACAGATGAAGATCGACAATAAAAGTGTCGTTCCTTTGCTTGGTTAAACCATGTATTTGTAGAGACTTTGTCTCATGTATATTTACTCGATATCCTTTCGATTTTGATAATTTTTTTTTAAAATGTCAATGATCACCAATATAATTTAATCATGTTGTATTGTTTCCGGATAAATGAGTTACATAGGAGAAAGTACCCAACCCCTACGTTTCCTGGGAAAACATTGACCAGATGTAGATTTATGGTCATCTAGCAATGTCGCATATAAAAAGCAACAGAATACTTTATTTTTGCGAATTTTATGACGATTAAATAAAAAGTGACGATATAATACTAAGATCCTCAAACGTTACAAAATGGGGAAAACGTCTTACCAAATCATAACTTTATCGTAAATTCTTGCAGACCTATAATTTTAACCTTCAGAAAAAGTGAAGAAAAAAACAATGACGATCGGTAGTTAGGTAAATACTTTTATTTATTCATATATCGAAATTCTGAATATTTTGCTTAACCCGAATGATGCTCCTCTACGCCCAGTTGTACCTGAGGCGATACTTTGAAATTTTCATATACTATTATAGACATCTTTCGATCATAATTTAAATCGTATTACTGAGCAATATGTCACAGAATATGTAATAAAAAGAACCATATGTTACTAAAAGTAAGGAAAAATTTAAAATAGAATTTAATAGAAATATAGGAGTTTGACTGTTTCATTATAAAGAACAAGCGGTGAGTGCATGTTATTATGTGTTACTTTTATCTTTGTTCATTAATCGCCGTGTTTGATTATATGTTTTAAATGAGTTGGAAACAAAACAATCGACATCTATGGGAAACAAAAGATGGGTGTAGCATCGGTCGTTAACTATGCGAAACAAAACATGGGTGCACCATAAATCGACATCTTTGATAAACAAAATATGGATGTAGCATCGATCGACATCTATGAGAAACATAACATGGGTGTAGCATCGATCTACATCTCTGAGTAACAAAACATGGCTGTAGCATCGGTTGTCATCTATAGACACAAAACATGGGTGAAGCATCGATCTACATCTATGAGTAACAAAACATGGGCGTAGCATCGATCGACATCTATAAGAAACAAAATATGGGTGAACCATCGATCTACATCTATGAGTAACAAAACATGGGTGTAGCATCGATCGACATCTATGAATAACAAAAAAATGGGTGTAGCATCGATCGACATCTCTGAGTAACAAAACATGGGTGTAGCATTGATCGGCATCTATGAGAAACAAAACATAAGTGTAGCATCGACCGACATCTATAGACACAATACAAGGGTGTAACATCGATCGACATCTATAGACACAAAACATGGGTGTAGCATCGATCGACATCTATAGACACAAAACATGGGTGCAGCATCGATCGACATCTATAGACACGAAACATGGGTGCAGCATCGATCTACATCTATGAGAAACACAACATGGGTGTAGCATTGATCTATATCTATGAAAAACAAAACATGGGTGTAGCATCGATCGACATCTATGAGAAACAAAACATGGCTGTAGCATCGGTTGCCATCTATAGGCAAAAACATGGGTGTAGCATCGATCTATATCTATGAGTAATAAAACATGGCTGTTGCATCGATCAACATCTATGAGAAACAAAACATGGGTGTAGCATCGATCGACATCTATAGACACAAAATATGGGTGAACATTGATCGACATCTATGAGAAACAAAACATGGGTGTATCATCGATCGACATCTGTGAGAAACATTAAATGGTTGTAGCATCGATCTACATCTATGAAAAATAAAACATGGGTGTAGCATCGATCGACATCTATGAGAAACAAAACATGGATGTAGCATCGATCGATATCTATGAAAAACAGAACATGGGTGAAGCATCGATCGACATCTACGAGAATCAAAACATGGGTGTAGCATGGATCGTTAATTACGAGTAACAAAACATGCTTGTTGCATCGATCGACATCTAGTAGAAATAAAACATTGGTGTAGCATTGATTGACATCTATGAGAAACACAACATGGGTGGAGCATCGATCAACATCTACGAGTAACAAAACATGGGTGTAGCACCGATCGACATCAATGAGAAACAAAACATGGGTGTAGCAGTGATCGACATCTATAGACACAAACCATGGGGGTAGCATCGATCGACATCTATTAGAAACAAAGAATGGGTGTAGCATCGATCGCCATCTATGAAAAATAAAACATGGGTGTAGCATCGATCGATATCTATGANTATATCAATATTGTAAAACAAAAAGCAGAATTTCTGTATATTCTAAGGGAAATCTCTAGGGCATGCCCAACCTTGAGGTACTTTTTTGTATAGGACTAGTTTCGTGCCCCACCGATCTATTTTTAGAATAATTAGTTACCTTGAACCAACATGGGTGGAGCATCGATCAACATCTATGAGTAACAAAACATTGGTGTAGCATCGATCGTTAACTACGAGTAACAAAACATGGGTGTAGCACCGATCGACATCAATGAGAAACAAAACATGGGTGTAGCAGTGATCGACATCTATAGACACAAAACATGGGGTTAGCATCGATCGACATCTATTAGAAACAAAGAATGGGTGTAGCATCGATCGCCATCTATGAAAAATAAAACATGGGTGTAGCATCGATCGATATCTATGAAAAACAGAACATGGGTGAAGCATCGATCGACATCTATGAGAATCAAAACATGGGTGTAGCATCGATCGATATCTATGAGAAACAAAACATGGGTGTAGCATCGATCGACATCTATGGGAAACAAAACATGGGTGTAGCATCGATCGACATCTATGAGAAACAAAACATGGCTGTAGCATCGGTTGTCATCTATAGGCAAAGACATGGGTGTAGCATCGATCTACATCTATGAGTAACAAAGCATGAGTGTAGCGTCGATCGACTTCTATAAGAAACAAAACATGGGTGTAGCATCGATCGACATCTATAGACACAAAACATTGGTGAAGCATTTATCGACATCATTGAGAAACAAACATGGGTGTAGCATCGATCGCTAACTTTGAGAAACAAAACATGGGTGTAGCATCGATCAACTTCTATGAGAAAAAAAAAACATGGGTGTAGCATCGGTCGACATTTATGAGACACAAAACATGGGTGAAGCATCGATCGACATCTATGAGAAACAGAACATGGCTGTTTCATCGATCGACATCTATTAGAAACAAAACATAGGTGAAGCATCGATCGACATCTATCAGAAACAAAACATGGCTGTTTCATCGATCGACATCTATGAGAAACAATAAATGGGTGTAGCATCGATCTACATCTATGAGGAACAAAACATGGGTGTATCATTGATCGATATCTATGAAAAACAAAACATGAGTGAAGCATCGAACACATCTCTGAGAAAGAAAACATGGGTGTAGGATCGATCGTCAACTACGAGTAACAAGACATGCTTCTAGCATCGATCAACATCTATGAAAAACAAAACATGGGTGTAGCATTGATCAACATCTATGAGAAACAAAACATGGGTGAAGCATCGATCGACATCTATGAGTAAGAAAACATGGGTGTAGCATCGATTGTTAACTATGAGTAACAAAACCCGGGTGTAGCATCGATCGACATCCAAGATAAACAAAACATGAGTGTAGCATTGATCGACATCTATGAGAAACAAAACATGGATGTAGCATCGATTGACATCTATAGGCAAAAAACATGGGTGTAGGATCGATCTTCATCCATGACAAACAAAACATGGGTATAACATGGATCGACATCCATGGGAAAAAACATGGGTGTAGCATCGATCGTCAACTACTAGTAAGAGCACATGGGTGTAGCACCGATCGTAAACTATAGGAAACAAAAATTGGATGTAGCATTGACCTACATCTATAGACACAAACATGGATGTAGCATCGATCTACATCTATGAGAAACAAAACATGGGTGTAGGATCGATCGACATCTATGAGAATGAAAACATGGGTGTAGTATCGATCGACATCTATTAGAAAGAAAACATGGGTGTAGTATCGATCGACCTCTATAGACACAAAACATGGGTGTAGCATCGATCGACATCTACGAGAAACAAAACATGAGTATAGCATCGATCGTTAACTATGAGAAAAAAGACTTGATGTAGGATTGATCGTTAACTATGAGAAACAAAACATGATATAGCGTCGGTCGACATTTTGAAAAAAACTGGATAAAACAGGTTACTATGGAATTTTTTTAAACTGCAAAAAAGAATACTTTTTAGATTATTGTGAATTTTTCACTAACTTCGAGATGAATATAAACAATTGTTGATCAAATTTGCTATTTTGACGTAATTTAAAGGCGACATAATGACAAAGAATAATTCTTATATAATTTGCATATAAGAAAATAAGCTGACATGATTGGCTGCATTGGCATTCGGTGGCATTTATGAAATCGTTTATTTTTCGATCGACGACATTGACCGAACAACATTTAAGTTCACCGTAATTCATAGGACAAGACAATCAAATAGAACAAAAGCGTGTGATTGATATTATGTAGACAAGAACTTTTAAAAATATAAGAATTTGATATCATTTGAAAGAATTTTATTAGAATATAAACAGTCCAAGTCACTCACAAACATATCATAAAAATTTCTCGGACTTTCAATTATTTGTAAGTGACTTTTAAATACATTCCATTAAAACAGTGTTCAGTACCAGTTTGTTTACGGTAATATCTTTGCGACAAATTCACAGTTGAAAACGTCAACGGTAATATATTTGGACGTCACAGAATTTACAATATTCACAAACATATTCTTGGTGGCGAACAGTGGTGACCATATTGTGGAGACTCTGTATTGAAGTGGCGTTTCACAGACGACGATGTTCAGGACGACCTTTTTGTGGCTTAACTCCACTAAAATGGTTACCGACGTATTTCTACGATTAAAGACAGACGGCAGTGTTCAAGGCAATATTTAGGGAGTAGCACCAGTGACTTTGTTCGTGGATATTTTTGTGGCACAAGGATGACAAGATCAACGGCGATATTTTTGTCGTGTACACCGGATAACAAAATTAAAGGAGATCTACAGCTATATCGTATTCAACCTCGGTAAATATTAATTCTAATGAAATGGTAGATTCTTAAATTTATTAAAACATGTATGTACTATATATCCTTTCGTAAAATATTTAATACAGGAGTTTGTCTTTTATTGCAGTGTGGAGTTGGTAAAACAATTCCCCGTGGTAGAGATGTGTGCCCTTTATTTTTCTTGGGTATGGTGTACTTGTACATGAGATAATATCTCATGTGTGCGCTTTGTTCAATTACTATTATCTAAATTTATGTAAATTATAAAGCCAAAGGATTAACTCCCTCCATCGTAGTTTTGTCCTCAGCAATATTTGATATTACTGATTATTCGGATTTCGTTTGTTTTTTTTTTTTTTTTTCATTTTAAACATTTTTTTTAATATGTATTTCCTTTGTTTGGGTTTTAGTGCTGCTGATGAGGAATTAGTTTCCGAAATGGCCATACGGCTCATTAAAATTATTGTAGTTGGAGTAAACATATGTGTTATGGTATCATGTTCATTTACTCCATGTCTATTCGTAAAATATGGCATATTATCATCAGAAATTAGATTTCCTACTAGGTTGCATATTCATAATCCAACACTTTAATGCATCGAATACTGAATATTTAAGGTTTTGTGTTATGACCTAAGCTTAATCAGCGACATATAATTACAGCTATTTAATGATATCCTGGGATTAGTCATAATTTGATATCTTGTCTTTTGTGTGGTTTGAAATATTTTTGGGAATGGTCAATATTAGAACCAATGGTATTTTATCACTATAGTAGAGCTTGTTTTTTTTTTGTTCATGCTTTGATTGCGACATAGATGTCAACAGCTTTCGAGACTATTACTTTCGAGGAAAAAGCAAACATCAGAGCATACTCATTTCAGATGCGTCAAACGGTCTCATAATGCAAATTTATATATTGCAGAACGTTGCTTAAAAAGGATAGTTTTTCTTGAGTGTGTGCATCATTTGGTTAACAGAGTAAAATTATGTCTGTTTTTCTTAGATATCTTCGACAAAACATATTATATTAAGAAATGAAAGCCGATAAAGGAATCATTTACAAAGTGTATCTGGCTAATATATAGACACACATTTGATGAAAGATTCCAAGAAATTTTTGTTGACTTCTTGAAGTAGCACAAAACTCATTACCGATGAACTCTTTAAGACTAGTTATTCAGGGTCGGTCTTGGTGAACTCAGGGGACATCTTTTCCTTCAAAAAAAAAAAACGACAAAAAGGCAGACAATCTTGGGTCCTATTTTATGCCAAACTCAGCTCCACTCTGTTTGTGAATAGAAAGAGATGTTGACCTGTTAAGTAGTTAGTGATAATACTAGTTCTGTATTTCAGAGCACGATGTAGTTTGGCTATGCCGCCCATCACTTTTTACAGCCGAAATGTCTTAATTGTTTGACATACTAGTATACATGTATACATGGAGATATGTAAGAAGTTAAGTTTTTGCTGTCATCAAAAGTGAAATCTACAAAAACAATGTATGGTATGTATGAAAGTAAATGTTCCTTGTTCGTTCTCATAATTTGTTCTTTGATCTTTCATCTGAATATTCTAGGGATGCATTAAACTGACTGACAGTGGATGACTCGAAAAAACGAGTAGTGGTAGACTCGTCTGTGTCTGAATGATCGTTGTTTCCATTAGAACTGTCGGATTAATATCGTCTATAAGTTTCATTCTGCATTTTTCATCAGAACTAATTTCCTTGATTATGTTAATGATAGATTTGCGCAAAACTATGGCTTGTCTTTGAACATTATCAGGAAAGCTTGAAATAAATTTTAAAAATGATTTTAAAAGAAAAGTTTTTGAAGGGCATGAAAAAAATCAATAGATAATAAAATCGATACAAAAACGCAATTACGACGAAAAGTATATATTGATGAACTGCGTTAAGAGGCAATAACATATATACAGTTTTTCCAACATATAGAACTATCACAAAAATTATACAGAAACAACAAACATATAGAACTATCACAAAAATTATACAGAATGGGATAAGAAAAAACAACAAACATATAGAACTATCACAAAAATTATACAGAATGGGATAAGAAAAAACAACAAACATATAAAACTATCACAAAAATTATACAGAATGGGATAAGAAAAAACAACAAACATATAGAACTATCACAAAAATTATACAGAATGGGATAAGAAAAAACAACAAACATATAGAACTATCACAAAAATTATACAGAATGGGATAAGAAAAAAGAACAAACGATCTGTAAAACATTTAAAAAGATAACAGTTAGCACATATAATTGACAAAAATTACAATCACAGGCCACAGCCCGCAATTAAGGGAAGTACACATGAAAACACAAATGAAGAGAAATGGGATGTTGTCTCCTTGACATTTACCCCATTTCCATTCTTTTTCATAAAAAGACATACGTGAACAGCAATAGGAACTTGAGATACCCTGACCTGGTACCGACACTAGCAAGGTTGTAAAACATGTACATATTAGAAATATCTGAATGTATATCAGATCAATTAACTTACAGTATTTATTTAAGTATTACCATAAGCATGTAATGAAACATAAATAAAATTGACATTTTCTTACAACAGATGTACTGATATATTTACGATATGAAATAATCGAATTATTTGAATGAAACACATATACATATATTCTTATTTAAGAACTGACAGTTTTGTGATTATGATTTGAACCATGTATTTTTTCAAGCATGAGATAACATTGTAACAATTCAAAATAATCTTATTTTTGCATTTTTTGCTAAAATTTTCATTTCATAACATTCGTATACCATTACTTATTACCGTATTTAATATGTTCAACACGGTGGGTGTCTTATAAGAAGCAGGAGATGCTTACTCTACCGATGCACCTGATCTAACCCATATTTTTATTGAGTCCGTGTTGTTTATCTTTGTATGTGTGTGTTATGCTAGGTTTACACCGCCGATCAGACCAACTTGATCAACTCGACCATGCTGTTTTATTCCAATCAACGACATAAAATTCATGGATCGAGGTAGCTCACGGCATCCACTCGACCTTTACCCCGATTTAAACACGACTAACACTCGACATTTCTCGATCTCTTTGCAATTCACATACGATTTATGCTCGACCCTCATTCGACCAACCAGACTTTGTCAGATTGAGCCAGATCATAGCCAAATGCGTGTTTGATTAAGCAGACCTGGTCGGGAGAAAATCGTGAAATGGTCGAGTTTGTCCTGTTAGTACCTTTCTATATATGGGGGATAAAATGTGCATGCAAATTCAGGAAACAGTTCAGCATGGTGGTAGAGAAACTAAATTGTGGACCATGTGGCTGATGCGTCAAAGAAAAGATGATAACTGTGTTAGATCTAGAGTAGCAGAGAAGGCGGGTCTGACACAGAAGGCGTATAATTTGGGTTGGACAATAGCCAATGCTTCAAAGTCATCATTACAGAGGAATGAATGTCCACTTTAACAAACTAGCACGTCATTCTCCTCAACATACGTCCGAATGCATCTGTGCCTTTTTCCTGTCATCACATGTAAGACTAATCTAATACACAAAACAGAAGTCATATCATCACTTGATATCGGTGGTAACTTTTCGTGTATAGCTTTATACCTACTACTTTCTGTAGAAAAATCCGGTTTCTAGAACGTGAAAATGGCCAGCGGCTGCCCGTTGGGTACATCATTTTCCCGGTGCAAATCTTAAAGAAATCGTGTACTAGACGATTAATTTTTTATCGTCTAGTACATGTTACAAATGTTCAAAATTGCATTTTCTGATGTAATTTAGCTTGAATCATATCCTGTGATAAGAGTTAAAACCGACTCGGTAGAAACAATATTTTATTCTTGAATTCGTGTATTTATTTAATATGTTTCTGGAGTGTGTATTATTGGGTACAGCTTGGTTTCAATTTCAAATTCTGTCAGCATAGCTATAGTCTATTGAATTTAAGCCCTCTGCACGTCATCCTTTAAATCTACTAGTAGCATGCACAATCTGATTTTTTTCTACAATCCTGGTATAGCCAGGTTGAGCTTTTGCCATTATTTTGTATCCCTTGTCCATGAACTTTGCATTCAAATATATTCTACACCAGTGAGTCATGATATACCTCGATTGGTTCAATGTGAAAAAACCATCATGTTCGCTTCTAATCAAATACAACCGCCAACTGGGAATATAGTTTTAAATCGGATCTTATGGGAAAACTCGTTTCAACGTTACCTCTGAAACTCCTAAGCCAATTTGACCAAACTTGTTACGATTGCCAAAAGGTGGTCTCTTTTCATAATAGTGTCTGTCATATCGTCAGCTAATACAAGATTACTGCCAAAGGGGACAAAGTTGAACATTGTACCAGAAGGATTTTCACTGGACCATTTTCAGCCAAAATTGGTCAAAATAGTCCTTGGATGTTCCAATTTCAAAATATTATCTATCTTGTCTGCATGCAATCCAAGATGGCCAACAACGGGAAATATATATACAATATATGTACATTGTCGGAAAATATAAAATTTATTTAACGAGCTTTAGAAACAGGTAGAAATGCGATGTTTACCGAGCATTTCTCTCCTGTTTCGCAGCGAGTACAAATAGATTTTATATTCCTGACAATGTACGTATATTGTTTTTATTTTGCAATCATTAAAAACTTATTTAAAGAGGCATTTTCCCAGTGAAGCGGGACGAAGTAGAAAGAAGACAACTTCGGCCATTTTGGTTAAATCCATGACGTCATAGGCGAATTTACACTGTGACGTCGAAGCAGTGATGTTTTCATACCTGTCGCCTGGTCTTTTCTTCGTTAAAATTCATGGGCCAGTTACCAGCTACCCTACGAATACGAAAAAAAAATATTCGTAGGGTCGTATTCGTCTATAAAAACGGCCATTGCAGGATAAAGTGTAATATTCGACCCTATTTAGATATCCATTCAAATATCTTCTACACTGAAACTACTTTGCCAATTGGCCAAAATTGAAAGCAATGGTCCTTGGCTGGTCCCTGCTTTAGGTAGTATCCGGCAGATTCTCATCACATCAAAGATTATCATCAGCCAAACTTGATCACAATAGTCATTGGAGTCCATTGGATGGCTACTTTGAAAACTGAAGTCGGATACGGGTCGAGAAAAAATCGGGTTTTGATCGGGAAGATTTTCTATAGAAAAAAGAAAGAATCGTGTTAGTCGAGTAATAATCGAGTTGATCTGGAAGCGACTCGCCATAAATCGAGAAGCGAATGAGTTAAAGTCGGGTAGAAATCGGCATGATCGGCTAAAATTTTGAAATTCGATCAAGACTAATCCCTATTCGACCTCTTCACGACTACCTCGATCAGTCCCCGATTGATTCCCGACCTGTTCTCGACATATAATGCACACGACCTCTTCACGATATTTCTTGACATGTCAAAAATATTCGGGAACACAGCTCGAGTTCAGCAGAGATAGTAAGATCGCCCCGATTTGGTTAGTAGACCGAACACGAGCATTCAAGATCAGTATCCCGATCGATGAATATTCATGAATATTCATAGATCGAGTTCGGTCGAGTTGCTTTGATCGGCAGTGTAAACCTAGCATTAATGATGGAAAGATAACAGGAAACACTTACAATGGCCGAACATTACAATCACATGTCACAATCAACCAGGGAACTGTACAAGAAAAACAATAAAATGAAAAAAGACAAACATAGATGACGATAGGAACTCGGGATAGCTGGACTTGGTACCGGCACTAGCAACAGCCAGCGGAAGGGTTAAACCGGGTTATGGGTACCCAAACCTCCCCTTTCTCTATCCCGTTTCCCTATAATACACATACAAATAAAACCCAATAAAGGTAGAACACTAACTCTAAGACCACAATCTTGAAAAGGAAGGCATAAGACAAAACGTAATTTAGAAATATGGGTCAGGGAGTGCTCGCCGCTAAACTGCCGGCTAGCTCAAGGAGCCTAGTCTGCTGGTAAAACACTGTCGCACTACGGAATAATAATCAAATTCAAATTTTCCCAAAGGGTTTGGTAAAGAATCATCATGGATTTCAGTAGACATCGGCAGTATCAGTGAGAGGCCAGTATAATTGTTATATCTTCAGGTCATTGGATCCCAACGCCAATTTAACGGAATCATGAATAATATCCGGTCAATATCCCCTATTACGTAAAGAATGTAAGTAATGTCCCAGTTTTTCTGGATCTTTTTAATCATTTTTTTATACGACCGCAAAAATTTTGCGGTCGTATTATGGTATGGCGCTGGCGTCGGCGTCGGTGTCGGCGTCGGCGTTGGCGTCAGCGTCGGCGTCAGTGGACAGCATAACTTTAGTTCTAGTGAACGGTTTGTTATCAAATTTTAGTATGATGTTTGTTGGCACAAGCTTAAGCCCGGGTTTTAATTTCGCGTTCCCTGCCCAACCCGTTTTTGAAAAAGAGGCAAAAAAGGGGCCAAAAAATTAGGTATTTTCGTGTCTGTGGACAGCATAACTTTGGTTCTAGTGGATGGATTGTTTTCAAATCTTAGTATGATGTTTCTTGGAACATTCTTGAGAAACATTTTTTTCCTTTAGATTTTTGCCCCACCCATTTCAGAATTAGGGGCCAAAAAAGGGTTAAATAAGGAATTTTTACATATTTGACTGTAGAATCTTTATTATTTATTGGATTTTGATGGGGTTTGATTCAGTGTGCTCCTGAGGAAATTTCCAATCTGGAGTATGCTAAATATGTCAAATCTTTAATTTTCATCGGATTTCGATGGGATTTTTTTCTTTGGATTCCTCGTGATTTAAGCTTTCAGCATTATGCAACGGATTTTGTGTAGGTCTTACCGTTTCCGAGTTACAAGGGGTCAAAGGGGCCAAAAATGCAATTTTTCTAAATATGTCGAATCTTTATTTTTCATTGGATTTCGATGGGATTTTTTTCTTTGGATTCCTCTTGATATAAGCTTTCAGTAGTATGCAACAGACTTTTTGTAGCTCTTACTGTTTCGGAGCTCCAAGGGGTCAAAGGGGCCAAAATTGCAATTTTACTAAATGTGTCATATC
>MJUU01049854.1:0-70705 GCA_002080025.1 Modiolus philippinarum
GTTGGTTCGATTCCAACAGGAGACAAATATTGTACCATAAGTCCATACTTGTATGATAAAAGTAAATTACATTGATTTTTACATGTAAACAGTAAAAGTTGGAGTATGCATTTCAAATTTTTTCTTGTGTAATTGTATTTTGGGGCATTTTCTGAATTTCATGAATCATATCACAAAAAAGCTTGTTTGTACCTCCCTCAAATCCTCAACAGCTATACAAACTTGACAATGGACAAAAAGCTAAAGATGTTTCACAGGGACATGTCAATTATCATCTCATTTGATATCTTGTATGTTTGTTGCTTAATTGTTATATTTGCTGGAGTATAGGAAAAAGAAGGGGAAATGGGGAATGTATCAAAGAGACAACGACCCAAAGGGGAGTAATATACATGTATTTGTCACATACACATTATGGAATTTTTTGTACAGATATCCTGTCAAAAATGTAAGCATGAAATACCTGGAACCCCTGTTTTGAACGCACAAATTCTGACATTGGAATAAACAAAATGAGACACATTTAAACACATACATTGTAAAATGCGACTGTCTTATGATAATAAAAAGTAATAAACAGAAATGAAATAAAAAAAGTCTTCATAACTGCAATAGTAAAACATTTGTTTCACTGGCAAAATATTAATCTTTGGAAGAAAAAAATTAAAGTCTTTTGAGTGTCTTCATTATGGCAGACTTCTGCCCTTAAGTTTTTTTCCTGGGATCTAAACACATTAAATTTAAATGTCACTGGATCTATTAAAAGTTTAAAACCAAAGATACAGTACGAGTGTTATATATAGTGTGTGATAATACCCCCTCCTTTAGGGGGGTATACAATGATCATGGTTTTCGTTCGTTCTTCTGTCTGTTTGTTTTTCGATCATCCATAGGGTTACATGTACATACTTTGTGGCGACAACACCTCTGAGACCACTGTTTGAAACTCACTGAAACTTTCACAGAAAATTCAGTATATAATGCCATTGTGCTGCACCAGCTATTTTGAAATTTGATTCGATCTGATTTTTTTTTTATTTTGATTTCTTGAATCAAATTTGGAGCCCTCCATAGGGGTACACACTTTGTGACAAAAAATCCTCCAGTACCACTGAGAGAAATTCTGTGAAACTTTCACAGAATGGTCAGTGCATATTGCCATTGTGCACCAGCTATTTCAAAATTTGATTTCACTTGATTTTTGTTGTTGACTTTTTTACTTCAGGAATCAAATGGGGGAGTGGGGATATATATTACTGAGCTTTGCCTCTTCAGTGCCAGATCCAGGAGGAGGCCAAGGGTGTCCCTACCCACTTTGGTTCGAAAATATTTAAAATTCCTAGGTGTTTTTTTTATAATCTGGTTCCAAACCCCCTTTGTGTTTAATCTGGTTCCAAACCCCCCCTTTTTATGGATAAATTATGGGTTGACCCCCCCTCTAGGAGACAGTCTGGATCCCCCACTGGTCAAAATGGATTTACATTCCTTGTGGGCCGTTTAGATTCACATAACTTATATTAAATTGAAATCAAATATTTCAAACCCTTTCCGTCTCCAATTCTTCATGTTTCATTAACCATTATTAATACATACAAGACAATGAATCCCAATTAAAGGAATATAACCATACAGCAGAGACATGTCTCTGTGTTAAGGCAGAAAACCATCAACATGAATTCAATTAACTAAAGAATAACAATATCAAGATATACCCCTCTCATCAATTGTAATGACTGTAATATAGCTTTTTTTATTAGGGCCTGGCATGAAATAACTCTATGTTGTATGGTAACTTGAAATCGCCTTCACATATTTTATAAATTTTATGCACAGTATTTTACTTAATCAAAATAGGTCCCTTTACATTTTGAGGAAAATGGTTGGTTAATGGTCAACCAAATGTTTTGATATGATCTGCACTGAAGAGACTGAGACATAATTGGTCAAAATGGCCATATGCATAAACCAAATTTACAGAAACTGAGATATTTTGTTATTTATAAATGTGCATATGAAATTCGGCAAACAGGTTACATTATCACGTATATATGCAGGTGTTCAAATTTGAGAAAAGGGACTGCTCTGCTTTTAGGCTAGACAGCTGAATATTTTTTTTCTTGTAAGGCCGTTGATTTTTTCTTTTCTAGTTTTCGAACCCTCCTACCTTAAAAATTAAGCCCAAATTTCAAAAAAAAAAAATTTGCTTTTTGAATTTTTTTCCTACCATACAAATATTTGGTCTAAAATTCAATAAAATTCCTATTATCTTAATCCACATTACAGTTGTTTTGCCCAACCTAAATTTTTCTAAAATTTTATTATTTTATTTTTGTCCTTCCTTCTACCCACCAACATTTAGGAAAAAGTTCGTAAAACCAAAAATTAAAAAAAACAGTGGCCTATAAACAACTAAAGGTGGAAATTAATAAAAAAGGTTATGGAAAATTCTCTTTGACGCATTCACAACTGATGTGTGTTTCACTTTCTGGTTGGCCACATAGTTGAAATTTGTTTACCCTTTCAAAGATGTTGACCCCTATACCCTTATAGCATGTACAGGGTACTATTACACTGTTGTTTCTGATGATAAATGCAACCTTTAAAACTATTTAGTGCTAAAACCTTTTGAAACATAGCACAAACAAAGTGTTAAAGAAAGGAATGCAAATGAATCTAAATACTACAGGTTTGTTTCAAAAGAAAGTTATGTTTTTTTGTACTGATAAATCGATCTTCTTGCATGATCAACCAAAACAAAAAATCATATTGGTCCTTGAAATGTTATTTGTTCAACTCTTTATTGAAATGTAATGCAATAGTCGACATTTATCAAATACAAATTTGAACATTGTCCTAGTTTCATGTTTTTTGTTGCCACTGGATCCATCCCAGGCCCCGTCCCGTTTCTCCAAAATGTAAACGAAGGCTGCCAGTTGTATGACAGAACGCAAAGGTTTTACTTTGAAAAATCTCCGAAGGAACTTTTTGTGTTAAACAGAACTATTATCTATTCAGAACTAAATTAAAATAATTTTGATCAAATTTACCGTCATTCAAAGAGTTTAGATTAATTATTATAAGTTTCGTTTTTTCAACAAATTTGCAATTTTTATCAATTCTCAAATTAGCCAATCAAATCAACATTCTTGCGTGTATTTCATTCATATCGTGTATACACACGATATGAGCGAAATACACGGTTGAAATGATTCATTTCGTTCATTCAGTGTAGATGTTCCGTGTATAGCGTGTATTTATGCAGCTAATCGTTTGAAGCGTGTATGAATGCAACGAATCGTTTGAAGCGTGTATGAATGCAAAGAATCGTTTGAAGCGTGTAATTCATTCCGTTTTCCGTTCGCTCCACTCGCGTGTACACTCCGTTCGCGTTCCGTTCATGTTGTAACGTTGAGCGTTCAACCAACTGTAGTGAGTCTTCCAGGGAAGACTTGTGTTGACTTCGTATTACACAAAGTAATTGTTCGTCTCTTACGCGTTAAAGATTCCCGTCCTGAATCTCCATGCCAAATAAGCGTTCTTCGAAAAGTCCAATTCCGGAACGTTCCGGGTATTAGAATGGCGGGTCAAAGAGGTCAAACGGGGTAAAAATGGCTTCCCGCTTAATGAGGGCAAAGGGAATAAATTCTTCAATCAACATATGAAAGGTATTAATGGTTTGAAAAAAGCCGAACATGTCATAAATCAACATTTTATCCCAGGCGGGTCATTTCCAACCAGTTTATTTTAGGTCAAGAAAATAAATAGGAAAATTCCTAGATTACGCTCAACTGACGTCAAGTACCAGTTTCCAGTAGATTCGGGGTAAGATGTCGACAATTACCCAAAATTTTGAAAGTGGAATATCTTCTATAGAATGCGTGGTTCAAGAGAAAAATATGACAATTTTTAAGACGCCGTCAAACAGGAAGTGGCCTGACGAAAGATCCCAAAATCTCTTACACTGTATAGGTTTCCATAATGAACTCAAGGCCAAATGTCAGAAGGCTTTAATATGTGGTTCCTGAGAAAAATGTAACTTGTTTGTGACAACAGACGACGACGGACACAAGACGACAAATAGTGAGATGGCACTAAACCAGTCCCCATAACAGTCCCACTATCTTGATGCAAATTTGTGTTGTAACATGTAAAACAAAGTTGTTTCGATTCAACACGAGACTCAACAGATTGACTTGGGACTCCGTAAGTGCTGATTCAACTATTCTAGTATTCCATACGTTGCAACAGGCTTCTATTCCCTCTTCCTGTGTGATTTTTGTATACAAGTTAGGACACAATTAAATTCTCTAAGAATATGTAGGATGGAAGATGTTTGAGATGAAGTGTTATTTACATAATCGGTTGTGTCTTTGACAAATAAAGGGAGAGATTTAACAAAGAGTTGTAATTAGAGATCCCAAAAAGTTTGGTGAGCAATACAAATTTACGACAGGACTTTCCCTGTCGAGTTCTTTGTATTCAAGCATGGACCGTAGTCTTGATGCAGTTTTGTCACCATATCTCTTCGTTGGGTCAATATACCAGTCTTTCTGTACCAAAGAGGATGAAAGAAGGTATTCATATTAAGTGATAGGTAAAGATAGGACCTGTTTTGTTAAACATCACTCTGATTCACGTAAAAAAGTATAAAGAGGAGGATGTCATGGCAATGCCGGAATTCTTGATTGATAACATATTTGTAGAATTTGCAGGACAAGTTTTCCAGCAGACAATAGGGATACATATCAGGACTAATTGTGCACCACTTTGAGCAGATTTGCTGTTTCTTTACTCACATGAAACAAGGTTCATACAAGGGCTAGTTAAAAAAAAACAATAAGCTAGCCAAGTCCTTTAATTTTAGCTTATATGTTCTTTCATTAGAACAACATCCTCAATTTATTTAAGATTATCTTCGTCTTATATACCCAAAATGAACTCTTTATTAAAGAGAACACTGACACACCATTATCATCATCATACGTGGACCTATACCTCTACGTTGACAACCCTGGGTGTATGGAGGCATGGACTGTAGTCCATGTGGACCGTAGTCCATGCTTTTACGACAAGCAGGATAATTTTTGACTTTCCAAAAGTAAAGCTCCTGTGTTTGAGCAGTATTTTCTCACACCCCCGAAATATGGCGTCGACATTTAACAATTCATTCGCTATGGCGGTGCTTAAATTTTGTACAGCTATTTTGTAAACAGAGCAGCGAATTTTCACTCTCAAAAACTCAAACATAAAGGCTGTGCTCAGTAACTGTTGCAATGGTCATTACAGAAATTTTACAGTCGTCACCATGATTTGACATACCGTTACAATGTTTCAATTTTACAGATGATAATAGATATCTTTGGGTAGATCCAGAGTTTATTACCAGACTGTCAAACACCAACCCAGAATTCACTGGCAGTGCAACGGGTGCCACGCCTACAGCAGATCATGCTTCCCCTTTAGAGCACTTGATCATACCTCAAGTCTTTGTAGGGTTCACACTGCTAGCACTTTAGTTTTGTAGCATTCTTGTTCATTTTTGTTTACTTGTTTCGTCTTTGTCATGCTGTCTCAATTCGTGTTGGATTTAAATTGCTGTGATATAGAATTTTAAATTTTGGAATGCCCCTTTCGTCCTTTTGTCTCGGTATTCCTTTGTCGATGCATTCGATGTATTAGAAATCAGGGAGTTCGATGTGGTAGTGAGACAGCTTCGATTCCAAGGCTTTGGACTTACTGACCTTGGTTTAGACTTATTGCCCTTCGGTGTCCAGAAACTCTTTTTTTCTAAAAATGTTTAAGTTTTCTGAGTCTGTATCTGAATCAGAATGAAGGGAATCTTCTTCCTGCTTCCTTGAAAAATATTCTTATAAAGTAAATGTCTAAGGAAAGAGTGCATGTCTATTCTTTGTGCATCGGTATTAAAATTGCTTAGCGTTGGTCAGAACCAAAGTCCTTTATAGAGTATGGATTCTTCATCATTTAATAGAGGAGTCCTAGACAGATTCAAAACGGTTGATTTATTTTTCCTCTTTTATTGGCCATTCTTCTTATTAAGCGTCTTTTTCTACTATTCTTATGTTCTGAATTGCTCTTAAATGGCACATGGAATGGTAGGACCTGTATGATGTAATCTCTTCCAAATTAAGTCTTTGTTTTGCTTCTGTATTAGTTTCCGATGTTGTCGTTGTCTCTGGGTTGTTTTTTAGACAGACAATTCGGTTCTCATTATTTTTGTACTGTTTTTAATTGTAGTGTATAATTATTATTTTTCCAAATAAACAGAGAACTCAGCTGGAGAACAGGAATTCTTTAAAAGGTCTTAGGTTTTATAAATTTCTTTCCCAAAGAATGTAATTTTGCTCAAACATACATCTAGAGTAGAACTGCATTTGGCGTTGAAATACTGGGAAGTATGCCCGATGTCATGGGTGATATTTTCCCTTTACTTCTTTTTGCTTCGGAATTCGTTTGCGGGTGTATTAATGCATAGATGAGTTTGATAAATAGATATAGAATAATGAAAGTTTTGTTTTTGATACAAGAAATATTGGCGATCAATAATGGACGAGCCCCCTTTGAGCGAGTCCATTATTGGAGGCAATACTTCTTGTATAAAAAACAGAAACTTCTATTATTCTCTTTATCGGTAATTAACTAAATCATTTAATAGAACAAATTTTGAAAATGAATGTTAATTTTCAACAAATCGTGAAATTGACTAGTATTGATAAGTAAAAGAATTTGTACAATTTGGTAAGAATCTTTATAGATATATATTTCTTTGTTTCATTGATTCTGATTGACAAAGTAGGCGTGGCCTAAGATATTTTTTACCTATATTTTTTCGTATTCGGGCAGTAGCAAATACTGAAAAATATTTGCTACGCGAGATCAAAAGAAACTCGTACAAATTACCGATAAATTTTGATAAGAGTATTCAAGAAAAAAAAATTGCCCTCTGTCTTCAGTGAATTAAAGATATTATGTTTCTTTAAGAAGAATGCATATGGTGTGCAAATGTGAATGTTAATAATATTTTATTTAAAGCAATTGAAATTGAAGTGGGTTGTAAATATAAATAACACAAAACAAAAAAAGAAATAAAGGTGGGTCAAATGACAGTACGTGTTGAAGTAACTTATGTAAACTAATCGATGGGATAATAAGCCTTGAGTTACATGCAAGCACTTAGCCGACCGACACACATGCATATCTGGTACCCAGCAGTAGTTAACCCAGACATTGTCTTAACGTGATTCCGTATAATCTGTCCACCTGCCTACGTCGGATCTGATCGGATTACTTTTAACTTTATTATTGCAATACAATCCAATTAGGAACTTAAGAGCTTACAATAACATACAAACATTAAATATGAATTTAAATAACTACATTTGTGCAATATTAAAATATCGATACTGTTTGATCCTTTCTGCTCAGTTCTAATGACTGTCTTATAACAGATACAACTGCATCAATATTTTCAGGAGTTTCGGGATTTAGAAGCTCTGTTATTGTATTTCCTTTTGATGTATTGCCTTAATCAAAGTTATTCTGTTTTTTTTTATTGTAAATGAAGAAAAGGGTTGTTTTTCGATTCCTTATTTAATGTACAATATAGAAAGAAATAACTTTCATCATTAATGTTATTTAATTTGGGTGACTAAGACAAGGGTCTTGTTTACTAATATCAGCTTTAATGAATTTGTATAAATACATTATACATTTTTCATCCAGATTATTTGTTTTAATTTTTTACCAATTAATTATGATATTCATCTGCTGGTTTTTTTACGAATATTTGTAATAGTTTTAAAGATTTACAGAGAGCTCAAAGAGCGTTCAGTCAACAAAAGTGCATACTTGACTTGCATATGTCAGCCCCCATACAGTGCTTATACAGTAAAACAATCACACCATTATACCATACACCATACACCAAGCATCATTACACCATACACCATGCACCATTACACTATATACCATACACCATTGCACCATATACCTTACACCATACACCATGCACCATACACCATGCACCATACACCTTATACTATACACCCCAGCTAGCACAGAAATGTTTTTAAAACATTCTTAAAACGTTTTCAAAAATGGTGTGAAAACATTTTTTAAAATGGTTTAAAAATCTTTTTCGTATGGTTACGGAAATGTTTCAAGACTGTTTTGAAGAAAACGTTTTACTGAAATGTTATAAAAATGTTAGACCTAATCATTTCCTTCAGAATATTTTTGGAATGTTTCAAAAATGTTTTATGGAATGTTTTAACGTTTAAAAGGATTAAGATAAATGTTTTTAAAAAACATTTCAATAACAGTTTGAAAAATGTTTTAAAAACCTTCAATTGTATGGTCACGGAAACATTTTCACAATGTTTCACTAGAATGTTTTTTTCTGAAATATTTCAAAAATATATAACCATAATATTTCTTCCAAATGTTTAAAAGGTGTTTCAAGTTTTTTTTTCAACATTACGTTGTTTTGTGTCTGGCGTCATTGTTTTCTATGTTTTTGTTTTGGCCATACCTTTGGACTTCGATTTTTGCAAATTTCATTCCTTTGTTCCTTCGGTATTCTACTGCCGTTGCTTGAACTATCTTTGTTCATATCGAATCAAAGCACTGCCGTTTACCTTTAACAACGTTCGTTTACAGGCCGCATTTTTCAGAAATGTTTAGTATGGTGTACATTTTCCACATTTTTTTTATTCTCATGGATCCTTATGTTGCAATTAATTTATCAAATGTATTATGGCTTGATACTATAAAACATATTAAGAGACACAATTTGAGTTTTGTTCCAGTATTAAGCGTTATATTAAATCTTGTATTTACAGTGTACTGTGCATATTTAGAATATTTTCAAATGATCATTTTTGTATCGGTTCTGTGTCTGCAAACGAAACATCTATCTTTCGTTTGTAGTATTGGCTTCAAATCAAATTAAAATATATCCTAAATCATGAGCAAAACAACATATAAATAAGGAACCCAAATCTTATCTGAACACGTGTTATTATTTAGAAATATGAAAACATTGGCAGTAATGATGTTTTACTCAATAATATAATATAAAAAGGTTGAGTAATCAGTTCAATAAAATGTTTTCCAGTAAATGCCATGCCTCCTATATATGAAAACAATACCAAACTATTGATCATGAAAAAAAAACTATGCTTGTTTTGTATCAATTTCTATAGCAAGCTCGTGCTCTCCTCGTGAATTGTTCAATGAAAAGAAGTAACTGTTAGATATGCACATAATCCGAGAAAACCCTATAATTAAATGTTGACAGAAAACTATCCTCCACTAAATAAATTATAGTAAACTGTCATTCTTTCATACCATGTTGTAAAGTAAATTCAGTTTGATTTTGTACACAGATTTTTTTGAACATGTAGGCCATATAACTGGTTTTAAAAAACACAATTTCGGGTGTGTCAGGTCAATGTGCATTTCTTGTTACACAAGATAAACATCTGTTTTCATTTACAACTCTGTATATCATCGATTACAGTAATATGTGATAACAATTTCTTATCTTTCTGTTATCAGTCATTTTTCACCCGCTTCAGAAAATGTAGACATAATTAATTAATTGGTATTAAATTTTAGTCAAATTAAATATGCAAATTTTATAGTAAATTCTTGAAATTCAATTATTGATAATGGGTTTATTGTCCAAAAAATATATACAGTAACGTTTTTAATATGTTTTCACAAGGACGTATATTGAAATATTCAAATAAGCACATATTACAAACCATACATTTTTTTATCAGCCACTCCACTTTTTAACAGATCAGTTTTTATCATATTTGTCGTTTTGTTTGAAAATATGACTAATTGGCAATGCTTATTTGATTATTAAAACATATTTGCATCAGGTTTTGAAACTGTTTTTCAAAAATGTTGTACCAGTTACCCAAATAAAACATATAAGCATAATATTCTTAAAATGATTCATCAACATGTTCTATTTTGATTAGATTAAAATATTTCCTTGTAATGTTTTACGAACGTTTCCTTGAAATATTTAGGCCAAAACATTTTTAAAAAGGTACAAAAGTGTCTTTAAGTTATAAAATCTTATTGTTTATAATTATATTAACATGCCATTCAACACTATTGTACAATCGGTTACTGGTAATTCGAAAGCTGTAAAAAATAAAGTTAAAATGTTTTATGAAAATGTTTTAATTCAACATAATGGACACATCAAGTGCCAATGTATTTATAAAGTTTCGTTATAATGTAGCGGTGTAACAGAATAAAAACATATTTTCAAAATGTTTTAAAAACATTTGACAAAATGTTATCAAAAATGTCTGAAAGAATGTTCTGGTGTGATGATTTTATAATGTTTTAAGTATGTTGTGAAAAAATGTTACCCAAAATAACTTTAAAACGTTGTGTTAAAATGTTGTTATAAAACATTATAAAAATGTTTTTCTTAAAGTTTAAAAAATTGTTTGTCAGCACATTTTGTTAAAATATTTTTAAAATGTTTTCGAAATGTTTTTAAAAAAAGATATAACGTTTTCAAAACATTTTAGAAATGTTTCAATAAAATGTTTTGACGAACCACCAATAAACTTCGAAAAAAATGTTTCGAAAATGGTTTGTGTTAGCTGGGACGATGTCCAATACAATGTATTTGCATTTCGGTTTTTATTATAGTGGCCGGTACATACAACAAATGAATTTTATCTTTTTTGTAAGACAAAAAATTTCAATAAAGATTTGTAGAAAGCTCATTTTCCAGTCTCAACTTAAGAAAATTTTCCACAAAGCTTGTTATTTACAATCGTGTAAATAAAAAAAAAAACCAAATACTCGAGTGTGATACAGATTTTCGTTTGTCGTATTTTATTTTACGTGTTGCTTTTTCTCGCTTTTAAAATGTCATTTGTTTTTTTCATCTTATTTATTATAGTATTTCTATATATATAGTATTCATTCTTTTATATCTTTCGATTATCGAGCGTAAATTAACATATTATTATGAAGACGGCAAAGGCTTAGGGGTTATCATCGTACAGCGTCCATAACCTTTTTTTCGTACACTAAACACGATCTTATTTCACGTACAGTGTACATTGTACACGAGAATTTATTTCTTCCATGAAACAGAATCTATTTTCATTTTTATACACCGTACAATAATCCACTCCTGTTAAAGCCTGAATTAAATATATAAATCAAGGACGTATATTTAAATAATATTTTATGTCCTTGCATAAAGAGAGAATTTGAGTACTACGTGGCATTTACTATCGATATCCCTGTTGTTGCATATTTTTAGTAAATTTGTACTAATTTGAGTATTAAATGGCATTTACACCATATCACATACTATCTACATCCCTATTGTTGTATGTTTTCAGTACCAAATTTGAGTACTAAATAGCATTTAAATCATATCGCATACTATCGATATCCCTATTGTTGAATATTTTCTGTAAATTTGTACCAAATTTGAATATTAGACCATATTGCATACTATCAATATCCCTATTGTTGCATATTTTCAGTACATTTGTACCAAATTTGACTATTTCATGCCATTTACACCATATTGTTTAATCTCTATATCCATATTGTTGCATATTTTTAGAAAACTTTGTACACATTTGATGACATTTACACCATATCGCATACCTTCGATATCCCTATTGTTGCATGTTTTCAGTATATTTGTACCAAATTTGAGTACTTAATGGCATTTACATCATATCGCATACTATCGATATCCCTATTGTTGAATATTTTCAGTAAATTTGTACCAAATTTTAGTATTAGATGGTATGTACACCATGTGGCATACATCTTTATCCCTGCTGTTGCATGTTTTCAGTAAATTTGTACCAAATTTCAGTACTAGATGGAATTTACTCCATAACGCACTATAGATATCTATATTGTTTAATCTTTTTAGTAAGTTTGTACTAATTTGAGTATTAAATGCCATTTACACCATATCACATACTATCTACATCCCTATTGTTGTATGTTTTCAATATATTTGTACCAAATTTGAGTACTAAATAGCATTTAAATCATATCGCATACTATCGATATCCCTATTATTGAATATTTTCTGTAAATTTGTACCAAATTTGAATATTAGACCATATTGCATACCACCAATATCCCTATTGTTGCATATTTTCTGTACATTTGTACCAAATTTGACTATTTCATGCCATTTACACCATATTGTTTAATATCTATATCCATATTGTTGCATATTTTTAGAAAATTTTGTACACATTTGATGACATTTACACCATATCGCATACCTTCGATATCCCTATTGTTGCATGTTTTCAGTATATTTGTACCAAATTTGAGTACTTAATGGCATTTACATCATATCGCATACTATCGATATCCCTATTGTTGAATATTTTCAGTAAATTTGTACCAAATTTTAGTATTAGATGGCATGTACACCATATGGCATACATCTTTATCCCTACTGTTGCATGTTTTCAGTAAATTTGTACCAAATTTCAGTACTAGATGGAATTTACTCCATAACGCACTATAGATATCTATATTGGTGAATCTTTTCAGTAAATTTGTACCAAATTTGAGTACTAGATGACATTTACAACATATCACATACTATCACTATCCTTATTGTTGAATATTTTCAGTAAATTTTTTACCAAATTTGAGTATTAGATGGCATTTACACCAGATCGCATACTATCGATATCCCTATTGTTGCATGTTTTCAGTATATTTGTACCAAATTTGAGTACTTAATGGCATTTACATCATATCGCATACTATCGATATTCAGTATATTTGTACCAAATTTGAGTACTAAATGGCATTTACATCATATCGCATACTATCGATATCCCTATGGTTGAATATTTCTGTACATTTGTACCAAATTTGAGTATGAAACCATATCGTATACTATCAATATCCCTATTGTTGCATATTTTCAGTACATTTGTACCAAATTTGACTGTTTCATGACATTTACACCATATTGTATAATATCTATATCCATATTGTTGCATATTTCCAGAAAACTTTGTACAAATTTGATGACATTTACAACATATCGCGTACTATCTACATCCCTATTGTTGCATGTTTTCAGTATATTTGTACCAAATTTGAGTACTAAATGGCATTTACATCATATCGCATACTATCGATATCCCTATTGTTGAATATTTTCTGTAAATTTGTGCCAAATTTGAATATAAGACCATATTGTATACTATCAATATCCCTATTGTTGCATATTTTCAGTACATTTGTACCAAAATTGACTATTTCATGACATTTACACCATATTGTTTAATACCTATATCCATATTGTTGCATATTTTTAGAAAACTTTGTACACATTTGATGACATTCACACCATTGCATACTATCGATATCCCTATTGTTGCATGTTTTCAGTATATTTGTACCAAATTATAGTACTAAATGGCATTTACATCATAACGCATACTATCGATATCCCTATTGTTGAATATTTTCAGTAAATTGGTACCAAATTTGAGTATTAGATGGGATGTACACCATGTGGCATACATCTTTATCCCTACTGTTGCATGTTTTTCAGTAAATTTGTACCACATTTCAGTACTAAATGGAATTTACTCCATATCGCACTATAGATATCTATATATATATTGTTGAATCTTTTCAGAATATTTGTACCAAATTTGAGTACTAGATGACATTTACAACATATCACATACTATCACTATCCTTATTGTTGAATATTTTCAGTAAATTTTTTACCAAATTTGAGTATTAGATGGCATTTACACCATATCGCATACTATCGATATCCCTATTGTTGCATGTTTTTAGTATATTTGTACCAAATTTGAGTACTGAATGGCATTTACATCATATCACATACTATCGATATCCCTATTGTTGCACGTTTTCAGTATATTTGTGCAACATTTGAGTACTAAATGGCATTTACATCATATCGCATACTATCGGTTGAATATTTTCTGTACATTTGTACCAAATTTGAGTATTAAACCATATCGCATACTATCAATATCCCTATTGTTGCATATTTTCAGTACATTTGTACCAAATTTGACTGTTTTTCCTGACATTTACACCATATTGTATAATATCTATATCCATATTGTTGCATATTTTCAGAAAACTTTGTACAAATTTGATAACATTTACACCATATCGCATACTATTGATATCCGTATTGTTGTAAACTTTCGGTACATTTGTACCAATTTGACTATTTGATGACATTTACACCATATCGTATAAAATCGATATCCCTATTGTTGCATACTTTCAGAAGACTTTGTACAAATTTGAGTACTAGATGACATTTACACCATATTGCATACATCGATATCCCTATTGTTGCATGTTTTCAGTATATTTGTACCAAATTGAGTACTTAATGGCATTTACATCATATTGCATACTATCGATATCCCTCTTGTTGAATATTTTCAGTAAATTTGTACCAAATTTGAGTATTAGATGGCATGTACACCACATCGCATACTATCGATATCCCTATTGTTGCATATTTTCAGTACATTTGTACTAAATTCGACTGTTTGATGACATTGATACTATATCGTTTAATATCGATATCCCTATTCTTGCATATTTTTAGAAAAATTTGTACCAATTTGAGTACTAGATGGTATTTACACCATATCCCATACATCTTTATCCCTACTGTTGCATGTTTAGTAAATTTGTACCAAATTTGAGTACTAGATGGCATTTACTCCATATCGCACTATATAGATATCTATATTGCTTAATCTTTTCAGTTTCACTGGAGTTCACACTGTGAGTGCCTTTGTTCTGAATGTTGGGGTTTCTGGTTCTGTGCTTTGTGTCTGTCTGGCGTCATTGTTTTTGTGTCTAACGTCATTGTTTTCTGCGTTCTCGTTTTTGCCCTTTCTTTGGACTTCGATTTTTGTGAATTTCACCCCTTTGTTCCTTCGGTATTCTACTGCCGTTGTTTCAGTATAATTGTACCAAATTTGAGTACTAGATGACATTAACAACATATCGCAGACTATCAATATCCTTATTGCTGCATGTTTTCAGTATATTTGTATCAAATTTGACTGCTAAATGGCATTAACATCATATCGCATACTATCGATATCCCTATTATTGCATGTTTTCAGTATATTTGTATACTTGTACCACATTTTAGTACTAAATGACATTTACATCATTTTTGGTATCCCTTATGTTGAATATTTTAAGAAAATTTGTACAAAATTTGAGAATTAGATGGCATATACACCATATCGCATATTATCAATATCCCTACTGTTGCATATTTTCAGTACATTTGTACCAAATTTGACTATTTGATGACATTTACATCATATCATACAATATCGATATCCCTATTGTTGCATATTTTCAAAAAAACTTTGTACCAATTTGAGTACAAGATGACATTCACACCACATCGCATTTATCGATATCCCTATTGTTGCATGTTTTCAGTATATTTGTACCAAATTTGAGTACTAAATGGCATTTACACCATATCGCATACCACTGATATCCCTATTGTTGAATGATTTCAGTAAATTTGTACCAAATTTGAGTATTAGATGGCATGTACACCATATCGCATACTGTCTATATCCCTATTGATGCATATTTTCAGTACATTTGTACCAAATTTGACTATTTGATGACATTTACACCACATCGTATAATATTGATATCCCTATTGTTGCATATTTTCAGAACAATTTGTACCAATTTTAGTACTAGATGGCATTTACACCATATCGCATACATCTTCATCTCTACTGTTGCATGTTTCGAGTAAATTTGTACCAAATTTGAGTATTAGATGGCATTTACACCATATCGCATAATATAGATATCTATATTGTTGAATCTTTTCAGTATATTTGTACCAAAGAGTACTAGATGACATTAACAACATACTGCATCCTATCAATATCCATATTGTTGAATATTTCCAGTAAATTTTTTACCAAATTTGAGTATTAGATGGCATTTACACCATCTCGCATACTATCGATATCCCTATTGTTGCATGTTTTTAGTATATTTGTACCAAATTTGAGTACTATATGGCATTTACATCATATCGCATTCTATAGATATCGCTATTGTTGAATATTTTCAGTAAATTTGTACCAAGTTTGAGTATTAGATGGCATGCACACCATATCACATACAATCGATATCCCTATTGTTGCATAGTTTCAGTATATGAACCAAATTCGACTATTTGATGACATTTACACCAAACCTTGTAATACCGATATCCCTATTGTTGCATATTTTCAGAAAAATTTGTTCCAATTTGAGTACTAGATGGCATTTACACCATATCGCATACTATCGATATCCCTACTGTTGCATGTTTTCAGAAAATTTGTACCTAATTTTAAAACTAGATGGCATTTACACAATACCGCACACTTATGATATCCATATTGTCGCATGTTTTCAGTAAATTTGTACCACATTTGAGTACTAGATGGCATTTACTCCATATCGCATACTATAGATATCTATATTGTTGAATCTTTTCAGTATATTTGTACCAACTTTGAGTATTATTTGGCATTTACACCATATGCCATGCCATCTAAATCCATATTGTTGCATATTTACAGTATATTTGTACTAAATTTTAATACTAGATGGATTTACACCATATAGTATACTATTGATAGCCTTGTTGTTGCATCTCTTCAGGAAATTTGTACCAAATTTGAGTCACAACAGCTAGATAGTTTTGTGACAAAATTGCATATACTATGCATACACCATTTGCTTCATGGTTTAGACAAATGTGTGCCAAGTTTGAGTTTTAGTTGGCATTTACAGCAAATCATACTAAATATGAGTGTTTGTTAGTATATAAAATTTATTGCATGTTCTACGGAACATTATGCCGAAGGGAAAATATCCTTTTGCGGACTGTGAGTATTAGGACATCAATACGTCATATCATAAAATTATTTTCTCGCAAGTTTTCGGGATGGTAAAATTGTTAAAAAAATATTACTTTTGTCAAGTTTTTTGTAAAATTTGATGAAAAATATGTTTCACGAACAATGTCGATCTTCACAAACGTCAATCGGCTTTCGGCAGAAAATATTCATAAATACATTAAAAATACGTATAAAAAAATAAAATATGTATTTCCGGTTTTCTATTCAAATCTTCAGTTTTATTAAAAAAAATATATATAAGAAATATATGCGCTATTCGTCACTACATGTTTTTGGCGTTTTTTGGCTAATAATTATCATTTATGGTTGTAGAAAATATATAAAGCCACCAGCTGACGTATAAAAAGCACGATTTATTGTCGTTATCATTGCTTTATCTTTAAACAAATATAAGGTTAACATATTTTTAACAAGAAGTTATATGGATTGAAATCCATATCAACTGGTCGATTCTATATGTATTAGACTTGGCTTGATATTTAGATCATAATTTGGTTATTTGCCCACTTTCACTTTTTAAACATTTTTGAGTTGATGGTCTTCCAAAATTTTAGATTTTATCTGCACTGAAGAGACATAAGTTTTCGTAAATGCGCATATGCAGAAACAAAATTCACAGTAACTTTGGTATTTACTTATTTGTATAACTAGCTTTCACAAGTTGGAACAAGTGCACATAAATTGTGTCATTTCTTGGCATGTTATGTATACATTAAAAAAATGAATACAAATGATATGCCACTATTTCTGAGATTTCAAGATTTACGACTGAATGATCAATATGATATTAAATTGTTGGTTTAATTATAGTTTCTGTAGATTGCCATTTCGACAGTGGCAGATAAATTACTTGGAAAACCAATAACCACTGAAGGTAGACACTCATTGTATTAGTAGAGGGTGGAGGGGCAATCCTGAAATCTGGCATATTAAAATTTCTGTAGTTTATTTTTCATAATTTTTAGATTAACTTTTAATACAGCTTCTCTCAATTTGTATATGAGCTGGCAAAGACAGTCATCATTATTCTTATACGAGTTACCATAGACCCAAATAAATAATATAGAAATCAATTAAATACCAAACATTTCTGAAATAACCACCCGAATCTGCCGTACAGCCCTGTATACCGATTTGTTTCACCCCTATGAGAGGTCAATACCGTTTCCAAGATAGCTACTAATGGGGGACTGGTAGATTAACATTTGACTATGAAAAAAAAAAATAAATAAAAAAAAATAAATAAATGATAAAAAAACAACATAAATTTAATGATCTCAACTGAAACTTCTAGATCATAACCAATTTATACATTTTTTTTCGTGATATTGCTCTGAAAGTCCACTTTGAAAAATTGATTTTGGCAGGTCTGCATCAAATATTTGACCCAACAGAGTCACCAGCTTAGTTAGACTGTAAGCATATTAGTCCGTGGACTGGAAACACTTTCCGTGCATCCCCCACTTCCGAACCAGACCGTTTTTTTCAGTCTTTCTATGTCCCCTCTTCAAAATAAAACATGTTAACACGATCATAACCTGCATGTATAGACAGTAAAAGGCCACTTTTATAGTACACCCGAAAAATTATTGTATTTTCGTTTTAACATAAGTTTCATCTTTTAAGCTCCTTAATTTTTTTACAGATATGTAATAGGTACTGAAATTTGGTATCAAATTAAAGCTAATATAATATTAAATTAGCACCCCTCCCCCTGAAAATTAAAACAAAATTTGAAATATTCAGGCTCTAAATGATAAAAAGATAATGTTTAATGGGAATTCTAGCGTGTATTTCACTAAAACTGACATGCAGAAGATCATTTAAGTAGATTAAAACTTTTCAAAAGGTCTCTTTTTGACTCATCTGTCCGAAATTGTATGAAAAATGGGAATTTTCCGTTTTTCAGAATTTCTGCTGATTTGACTTTGAGATGCAAATACTTTATGAAATTGATATATAACTTGAAAATGTTGATTAAATTTCGTTTCATCATATCTAAGCAATTAGAAACTGTGCTTTTAAGCCTTTTAGACTAACTACAGTCTCATAAATTGCAAACATAATACCCCTCACCACACATATTCAACACAATTTATTCCATTTTTTCAGCTTGAGAAGCTTAAACATTGTATAAAGGTCCAATTACATATCATTTTCAAACACCAAAACACACAGAGCCTCCCATATATCAAAAATACACATGTAAGATCATGCGCCCGGTTTATGGGCAGTTATTCGGCGATTTAACTTTGAATTTCAGAAAATTCTGAAATACTGAAAATTCTCATTTTTCACCATAATCGTCCCAAAATATTCAATTTTACCCATATTTTGGTGTCAAAATTACATATTATGATGTATCAAATGCATCTTTTGCAATGAAAGTAAAACATAAGTATGCTTTGTTCATTTAGCCGATTTTGGCTTTATATTTCGATCATATTGGTTATTTGTTCTCTCTCAGTTTTACATCCTTGAGTTTATGGTCTTCCAAATGTTTAGATTTTATCTGCACTGAACAGACACAAGTTGTCGAAATGCGCATATGCAGAATTTTAATTCACAGTAACTTCGGTATTAAGTCATTTATATGTACAGACGGTCATATTTTGGAGATTTTTAAGTTTAATTTTGTAGGGGTGGGGGTAAGATTTTCAGTATTTAGAGACAAATTGAACACTCCTTATTTTTCTAAACACTGTTTTTAAATAACATATGTATCGGTTAAGACAATAAATAACTAAATACCGAAGTTACTGTCAATTTATTTTCTGCATATGAGCATAAATAAATTAGCATATCTGCAGATAAATCCTCCAGATCAGCGGGAACTCCACGATCGATTTTTCTACCTCCGTCTAATGTCAATGTCACAGGTCACGTGATTTTTCAGCCGAAATGGTGACATTTTTAGAAAACGTACATCGAGTCAGAAAATGCGTTTTCTACAGTTTAGGTGACAATGTATCGATGAAAGCATAATGCGTATATGGTCAGTACAAAATGTTATACCTCATCGTGGCGTAAAATTTATCTATTTAAAGCGGAAATCCATATAAAACGTTAAAGTCGCGATGACTTTATATGTCAAGAGCTCGATGCCACTGCAAAAAATGTGTGAAACATTCTCTTTTGAAGATGACCGACGGTATTTTGAAGCGTACATTTTGTGGACATTTTATAGACAATTCTATTTATCCCATTTATAAACGCATTTACTCTGTAGGATGCAGTTGTGTCAGTTCTTTCTGACTCGGTATGAAGGAATCGTCATGTGTTCATTCGGAGGGCCTCTGACAATGTCATTAAGTTAAGATTAAAAAGATGACAAAGAAAATCTCCCGAATGAAAATCCTTAAATTTAATTAAGGGGGACCTGGCACTCCCTTTAGGGCAATAAAGGTTTTATTAAGCATTTTTAATGTGACAATTTTTCAATGGAGTTAAATTTAATATTTTTTTTTTTACATTTCAAATAAATGACCGAAATATTCTTTTCAATTTTTGGCAAAATAAATCAACAGTAGGTAGGAGAAAAATGTAACTTGGTCATTCATCAACATACAAAATTAAATAGTTAAGTGATACTGAGATGTGTTTGCATCAGATGCAATACACACATCAATCTAAATATTCACATACTTAAAAAAAAAAACAATAATCAATTTGCCAATAACAATCAAATAGATACGTGTAAGCTAATGTAAGTCTGAATGTATCACGTTTTGATTCATGTCAATAATATTTTGATTTGTGTAATTCCAAACTGTTTAACACCTAAAAATATATTAGTCCTAGGTCACACTCATGTATATTATAAGTTGGAAGATCTAATAAGAATATACTATGAAAATAATGCGAAATACAAAAATTCTGAAAGATATGATAACCAATAATGATAAAAATATGACACAAATTTGCCTTTCAATTTTTTGCATGAAAATAGAATGTTGACCTTAAAATGATTAAATTTCTTATTTAAGTTTTATATATGTTGACTCAATGCAAAAATATCCTAAAAATAAAAAAATTAATCAACATGATCTTTAAAAGTTAATTTGAAATTTATTCTTTTTTTCATTTTGACACACAGTCCATGTTTTTTTCTTAAAGTACATAAATGATATGAAATATTAGTCAACAGGAGAATTTCAAATTTGAAAACCTGAAATAATTAACTATAAAAATGGGCAAAGTAAATGAAAATTTTGATTCATAAATCGATGGTGTCAATATTTCAGTCTTTCTGTTTGGAATTAGTTTAATATCTCAGTGAATATATTTAACGTTGCAACACCATACACCATTACACCATGAACTATTGAACCATACACCATGCACCATTGAACCATACAACATTACACCATACATCATAAAATGGTTACGTTTTACCCTACAAGTACTGTACAAACCAGTGCAGGTGAGAAACAAGTACAGTTCCATGAAAAAAAAATCATCCATTTCTTTGGAACTGCTCGACATTTTGGGATGAATACTAAGAAACACAGTACATTTTATAATATTATTCCTGTATTCGAATTGAATACTTGTATGGTACAGAAACCAAACGTTTTATTGTCGTTTTTGATAATGTTCAGAATTTGGCACAATTTTTACAGGTAATATCTGTGACACACTATCAGGTCTGCCTTCTACGTATTTCATCCCGGTGCCCCCTAGTCGAAAACCATACAGCCAAACGTTTGGCAATTTATTCTTCTTTCTCCGTTCTTTCATTTGTAGATTTTTTTAATTTGTGTGTTTTTTTACTTTTTAATTGTGGCCTACTCTACTATTTTTTTTATTTTGTCTTATATATTATATCCCTTTACAACGGGGCAACAACTTCCGGGGTGTAAAGGGTTGCGTCTAACATAGATAAAAATTATAACGAAGAGTATATACAATATTACAAATATCTAACTATATCTAGTCAGAAATAAAATTTCACAACCAGTTGAAAATGGTATAAATACCTTCAATTTATCTTTTGTAACCATGATCGACGTAAAAACAGATGCAAACTAAATCATCATTTAGCATTACAAAATACTTTACCTACATTAAAAATCCATTTACCATCTGACAATCTGATCTTACATCTACGCACTACAATGTCGATACCATCAGTGGTCTCTACCCCTTCTATACTCTCTCCCAACAGTCGGCGTAGTAAAGAAGACTTTCCTACTCCATGTTTTCCCACGATCATTACTCTGATGTAAAATCTCTTTTCCGATTTAATTTTTATATTCTCTAAATACTTTATCTTTTTGTACCCATCGTCTATTAAAATAAATAAAAAAAATGTAATGACATAATAATTTGGGTACTTTACTATTCTTTTAACTTTGCATAGGTGCCCTAAGTGATTTTTTTTATAATTCCGACATGTTTATTAACTTACTACTCGCTCTTGTCATCAATTTTTACTTTAAACGCTCAAGTTACACCTCAATTGTCAGCGGGAAAAATCTCAATTAAAAAAAACTTACGGAAAAATATCAGCAATTAAAGCTGACGTTGAAAGGAAGCAAGTATTATTAATTATGTAGATATAGATAACAAAAATGTAAAAATGATTTTCATCACTGTTTGCATTCGGAATCATATATTCTACCGTTGCAGCTCACTTAAAAACACATTATCATTAATATTATATAGAGCTGCGTACAACACTATTATCTATAAACCTTATGAATCTTACATGTTGCAACCTTATCCTTTTTCTATCTATTTCCTACCCACCAAAATGTCCATCGTGTACTATGTTACAACTCTAGATTTCCTACGAAGAGGAATTACTAGGTTACCGAAAGCTATATTTTTATATAGCTTATGTGGCCTAGTGGTCTAGGGCGATGGACATAGTGCAGGCGGTGTTTCCATTCATGACACCAAAGCAGGTGTTCAAATTCAGCCGTAGACCTTGCTGGATTTTCCGATGTTAAAAGGTGTAAAAAGATGATTTTCCTCACTGTTTGCATTCGGAATCATATATTCTACCTTTGCAGCTCACCTACCAACACATTATCATTCATATTTTATAGAGCTGCGTACAACACTATTATCTATATACCTTATGAATCTTACATGTTGCAACCTTATCCTTCTTCTATCTATTTCCTACTCACCAAATGTCCATCGTGTACTATGTTACAACTCTAGATTTCCTACGAGGAGGAAGGACTAGGTTACCGAAAGCTATATTTTATATAGCTTATATGGCCTAGCTAGTGATCTGGGACATAGTGCAAACGGTGTTGCCATTCATGACAACGAAGCAGGGGTTTAAATCCAGCCGTAGTCCGATGTTAAAAGGTGTAAAAAGATAATTTTCCTCACTGTTGGCATTCTGAATCATATATTCTACCTTTGCAGCTCACTTTACCAACACATTATCATTCATATCATTAATTATATATATCTATATTACATTGTCAAAAAATGTGATTCAAGAACATTTCTTGTTGCAATATGCACATTGTTAGATCAAAGACATTTAGTTGGTATTATTTAACTGATTGCGGAAGGCGAAAACGCTTCTGACTAAAAAAAATGATGTAAGGCGCTTGTATCTCTAAAAGTTACATATTGTTTGAGTACTGTTAGAAACAAACATTTTGCCTCGGAGGGTAGATTTGAGCTGGTGAACCAATTTGAGTTATCCAGATTACCCTTTTTACTATTAAAAACTAGAGGCTCAGAAACTGAGCCTGTATTGCTCACCTTACAAAATGCTTCTATGCCATGCATGACCAAAAAAATGAAGATTTTTAAAAGGGTCCTTATGTAGGCACAAGTGATTTTTCAGACCCTATTGAAATTAGGCATCTTAGCAAGGGACCTTCCACACATCATTCCAACACAGTTTAGTTGAATTAATTTTCCAAATGAATACAGAAGCAAGAGCCAAAAAATCGTATATCCAGAGAGCATGGCAATATAAGGATTACATACAGACAGACAATGTAAATGACGAAGACGAAACAAACATTACATAAAACAAATGCCACAAAATATAAGGCACTAACAGTGTGAATCCCTTAAAAACAGGAGTGTCATCAATGGTTCCGAAGGGTAAGTATGACCTGCTTCACATGTGACACACGTCAAAGTTCAAGTGAAAAGTCCGGTGTAATTTGCGTCAATAGTTTCAGAGCAGATGATGAAAAGGACGATTTTCCCATAGTATCCAATGTTAGACTACGTTCAAAGCTGAAAGCCATGCTTTTTCGGACTGAAATTAAATAAGTCATTTTAAAAGCACCTTCTGTACATCATTTCTGTTACGCCTTTTGGCTTATTCCTGTTTGACTTTGCTTCAGTGGTAACAGAGGAGAAGATGCAAATGAGATTTTCCCATAGGTGAGATTTTAAACTTTGTTCCCCGCTGCATTTCGTCAGATTGTAACTAAATGAGCAATCTTTGTAAAGGACCTTATATACACCATTCTTGTAAAATTTGGTTCAATTTGCTGCAGTTGTTTTAGAGGAGAAGATGAAAATGTGATTTTCCCAGAGGGTTTAATGTTAAACAATGTTCCATGCTGGCGGCCGTTTTTTATGGGATCCAAACGAAATGAGCAATCTTTGTAAAGAACCTTTAGTACATCATTTCTATAAAGTTTGGTTGAATTTGCTTCAGTGGTTTCAGAGGAGAAAATTTGTATAGGTTCCGCGGAACCTAATGTCTCGCCCGCTGATTACATTGTCATTATAATTCCACCTATTTTTAGATGAGATTCCTAGGTAGAATTTCATGAAATAGTTAGTCTTCGAGATTTTCGGGAAATTTACCAAAAATGGAATCAAATATTTTTATACAATGACTGTTTTCGGTGAAATGTATGAAAAAAGTATGGTTCCAAAGAAATAATGTTGTTTCATCAAATTTACCAAAACTGGAATCAAATTCTTTTGCACCTTGCTATTGAAAAAAAAACACTTATTACTCTAAATCTAGGTATAATTCCAAAAAATACAAGGTCTTTGAAAGTTTCAGGAAATTAACAAAAACTGGAATCAAAGATTTTTGCAATTTGACTTTTGAAAATGATCAATATAATTGTAATGAACTGAATAAAATATGGTTGCTGGGTAGAATTCGAAGAAAAATACCAGGTTTTTGACATATTCAGGTAATTTACCAAAATAAGAATCAAAGATTTTTGGGATTTGATATTTGAAAATGATCATTATAACTGAAACGAAATGGTGAAGTCATGGTTACTAGGCAGAATTCTAAAAAATATTTGGTCTTCGAGAGTTCGAGGAATCTTAACCAAAATTGGAATCAACTTTGTTATAAAAAATGTTTGTTTGAGTCAAATTTATTAAAAGAAAAGCATTGTTGTCATAAGAATTTAAAAAAAAAAAAACTTGTCTTGGAAAGTTTCAGGTTACCAAAGTTGGAACCAATTTGTTTTATTCTTTAGTCTTCAAAATTATGTTTGATACCGAAACATTAATTAAATATGTAATTGGTTGCAAAAATTCCAAAAATTATTTGTCTTTGACAATGTTAGGTATTTTCAGGAAATTTGCCAAGTTGGCACAAGAATCAAAATTCCAACAGCTTGTTATATATGTGCCCACTTCATGAAGAAATATAATTTTAAATGTAGCTTTCGTCTACTTCTCAACAACTAACATTGATATTTTTTAGCAAAAAAATACGGAAAAAATACGGGGAAAATATAACAAAATGTTTTTAAACTTTTCAGCCGGAGATAATTTTCGAACTATTTCTTGTTTCTGTCAAAATTTCAAATGATTCCATAAAGGTTTGATGGAGATGTTTCAGAACGGGGTGGAAATAAATTGCTTGCGCCGCAAAACTAAGTCCATATACGGAAAACTGAGGAAAAAAAATTAAATTTTTCAGCTAGAGATAATTTCTGCCATTTTCAGGATTAAAATAAATGTTGACGACAACGACGACGGAATAATGGATCGCTATTTCTCGCTTTCGCGACATTCGTCGCGGGCGAGACAAATATGTGATATTTCCCATAGGGTCCTAGGTTAAACATCAGTTCCGTGCTGGCGGCCATGTTTTCATCGGATTGGAAAGAAATGAGCAATCCTGTAAAGTTTGGTTGAACTTGCTTCAGTGGTTGCAGAGGCGAAGATGAAAATGTGATTTGCCCGTAGGATCCTATTTTAAACTTAAGTTCCGCGCTGGCGCCCATGCTTTGAATTGGATCGTAACGAAATAAGCAATCTTTGTAAAAGACGTTCCATACATTACTCATGTAAAGTTTGGTTGAATTTGCTTCCGTGGCTGCAGAGGCGAAGATGAAAATGTGATTTGCCCGTAGGGTCCTATGTTAAACTTAATTTCTACGCTGGCGGCCATGTTTTTTTATTGGATCGTCACGAAATGAGCAATCTTTGTAAAGGATCCATACATCACTCCTGTAAAGTTTGGTTGAATTTGCTTCGTGGTATCAGAGGAGAAGATGAAAATGTGATTTTCCCTTAGGAACTGATGTTGAACTATGTTCCGTGCTAGCGGCCATGTTTTTTTTTGTTTCTTTTTTTTTTGCGGGGGGGGGGGTCCGAACGAAATGAGCAATCTTGGTAAAGGACCTTTAGTACACAATTCCTGTAAAGTTTTGTGGAACTTGCTTTAGTGGTTTTAGAGGAGAAGGTGAAAATGTGAGTTTTTCCATTTGGTCCTATGTTAAACCTAAGTTCCGCGCTGGCGGCCATGTGTTTTATCGGATCGGGAGGAAATGAGCAATCTTTGTAAAGGACCTTCGATACATCATTTTTATAAAGTTTGGTTGAATTCTCTGAGTGGTTTCACGGGAGAAGATGAAAATATGAAAAGTTTAACGGGTGGACGATGGACGGACGACAAGTGATGACAATTGCTCACACTCACCCTTTTGGTCAGGTGAGCTAATAAAACCAAAAATAAAACGCCAGACTAATTTATTTTTGTATGATCAATTCTGTACTATGACATGTAAGTACTTAAGAAAGATTTATTTAAAAACGAATCTCTGTAAAAGTAAGCAAGCCAAAATGTTTCTATCCATTTAAGATAACAACTATCAAACAGATAACAAAGATATGGAAGTGGTATGTTCACTCTTGCATTTATAATTATTACCAGGAGCGACTTTCAAAATAAACCTACATGAATGACAAATCAATTACACAAGGATAAAGCTTAATTAAGAATTGATGATAAAAGTCATTTCTTTAAATAAAGTTTCATCCATACAGAACGTTCTGAAATAATGAAAATAGTAGATAAGTGATCATTTCCACAAAAATATTCTATTATTTAAGATGTATTTTAAAACTACGAAATCTGGTGTAACCTTTGTTTGTTTGTTCTTTTTTTTATAATATATATAGCGCACAGGAACTGCAAGTTTCAAATTAAAATTGTACAATGTTAAAATGTATAAAATTGTATCTGAGATGAAGATCTTAGAAATGTGTTTTGTCATAGGGTACAGTGTTAAAATCATGTTCCCCGCTGGTGCCCATCTTGGATGAGGATACCTTTTTGGGGAGAGACCATCTAAGGGCCATTGTGACTGAGTTTGGTTCTAATTGGACAAGTAGTTTCTGAGATGAAGATCTTTGAATGTGTCTAGTCATAGGGTACAGTGTTAAAATTATGTTCCCCGCTGGTGGCCATCTTGGATGAAGATACCTTTTTTGGGAGAGACCATCTAAGGGCCATTGTGACTGAGTTTGGTTCTAATTGGACAAGTAGTTTCTGAGATGAAGATTTTTGAATGTGTTTTGTCATTAAGGTACAGTGTTAAAATTATGTTCCCCGCTGGCGGCCGTCTTGGATGAGGTGCTGACCTACCGGATGCCTTTTTTGGAAGGGACCATCTAAAGACAATTGTACTAAATTTGGTTCTAATTTGACTTGTAGTTTATTATTAGAAGAAATCTGAATGTGTTTTCCCATAGAGTACAGTGTTAAAGCCATATTCCCCGCTGGTGGCCATTTTGGATGAGGTACCGACCTGTTGGATACCTTTTTGGGGAGAGACCAACTATGGACCATTGTGACTAAGTTTGGTTCTAATTGGACTAGTAGTTTCTAAGAAGAAGATATTTGAATGTATTTTCCCAAAGGTCCAATGTTAAAACCATGTTCCCCGCTGGCGGCAAATTTGGACGAGGTACGGACCTATCAGATACCGTTTTTGGAATGGACCATCTAAGGACTATTGTGACTAAAATTGGTTCTAGTTGGACTAGAAATTTCTTGAGATCTTTTAAAATGTTTTCCTACAGGGTCCAATGTTAAAACTATGTTCCCCGCTAGCGGCTACCTTGCATGAGGTATTTACCTGTCGATTACCTTTTTGGGAAGGGACCATCTAAGAACCATTGTGACCAAGTTTGCTTCTAATTAGCCTGTGGTTTCTGAGAAGAAGATCATTGTAAGTGTTTTCCCATAGGGTCCAATGTTCCCCGCTGGCGGCCATCTTTGATCAGGTACGGACATGTCGGATAAGGGACCATCTAAGGACCATTGTGACGAGTTTGGTTCTAATAACACAAGTGGTTTCTGAGAAGAAGATATTTAAATGTGTTTTCCAATAGGGCCAATGTTAAAACTTTGATCCTACTGGCGACAATCTTGGATGAATTACGGACATAGCGGATACAATTTTTAAAGGAAAATACCTCAGGACTATTGTGACCAGCGGTTTCAGAGAAAAAGATCTTTGAATGAAAACTTTACGACGGACGGCCGACCTATGACGCATATAAGCCAGATGAGCTTAAAAGGAAGAATAAGAGCATTTCGAATGTTGGTTCACAAACATGAAACATGGAAGTCAGTAAACTGTTAATAACTGTTTTATAAAAAAAGATTCTTTTCTAACGAATACGTTTTCACCAATTTCATCACTTCTGGAAGCATAAATAATCACATAAAGTGAACACCTTAAAACGGCTTCCTGGCATGCGTAGAAGGTTTTGAGCATCAAACATTGCTCTAACAATTTGGTCCGGTGTTGAAACTAAACAGTGGGTATTGTTTTTTCAATCAATAAAGAAACGAAGACATAACATGATTACGGCACAGAAAAGAAAAATGAAGGAAAACATATACAAGAATGTATAACACGTACACTAAAAAAAAAGCATGGGTGATATCAGGTGCATCGGTAGAAAAAGCATCTTATGTTTTTTATGAAGAACCCGTCGTGTTGACCATGCCCGGTAGTAAAGTATAATAGGCAAAACACAAACCCGCCAGATTACTCGTCATACGGTATTTCCGATTAAGAAAATTTGTTTTAATCATGTATTTGCGCGGAAATTTGTGAGTTATAACCATTTTATTGGAAAATAAAACTTATATAGGCATTCTCTAGTTAATGACATATTGTCAGATTTAATATGGCAAAATGAGATAAAGTCAATGTTAATTATTGCATAATGAAAAAGATATATTTCCTCTCTTTGGCTATCAATAATTTACTTTCATTTTAAGAAAGTTGGGTGTATTGGTTTCTGGCTTACAAACTTTTTTTTTCAATTTGTACAATGAAACTGAGCAATATGCTGTAAAAGTACAACAAATGTATGCATAAAAAAATTAGACGCCAACGATATGTAAACCAGAGGCTCCCAGGAGCCTGTATCGCTCGGAGCCTGTATCGCTCACCTGGCTTTCAGTTGCCACAATCAAGGTAACATTCTAAGTTATACAGCTGATCTTCAGTTTCTCAAACTTTCGTAGTTCGAACACAACCAATATCTTGAACTGTATTTAAAGTCTGATCATGTTCTTGCTAAGGACAACTTTGACACCAGATTTTTTTGTAAATGACAGTCAAGAAATAATTTTCAGCATCGGTTTTGAAGTCGTAACATCAATATCTGTTTGGAAACCAAATATCATTGAAATCAGACAATGTTGAATTTTCCCTCCTTTTTGTGCGGCCTTTTAAAAAATGGCGGTCAACGAACAATTCTTAACATCAGCTTTGAAGTTGCGACATCCAGACCTTCTTGGAAACCAAATGTCATTGAAATCCGACAATGTTGAATTTTCCCGCCTTTTTTGGCAGCCATTTTGAAAATGGAGGTCAACGAACAATTTTCAACACCGGTTTTGAAGTAGCAACATCAATATCTATTCGGAAACCAAATTTCATTGAAATCAGACAATGTTGAATTTTCCCGCCTTTTTTTTTTTGGCGACCATTTTTAAAATGGCGGTCAACGAAGAATTTTTAACATCAGTTTTGAAGTTGCGACATCAAGACCTATTTGGAAACCAAATGTCATTGAAATCCGACAATGTTGAATTTTCCTGCCTTTTCTGGAGAATGGCAGTCAACGAACAATTTTCAAGTTTTGAAGTCGAAACATCAATATCTATTTGGAAACCAAATTTCATAGAAATCAGACAATGTTGAATTTTCCCGCCTTTTTGGCGGCCATTGTGAAAATGGCGGTCAACGAACAATTTTTAACACCGGTTTTGAAGTCGCAACATCAATTGAAGTCGCCATAGCATGGCAAAAATTTCATCAATTTACACTTAACCTGCATTTTCTATAGTTTTGGAAATAAAAGATAAAAATAAGAAAATTCTAAAAATTCGATGAAAAAAGGGCAATAACTCCTACAAGGGTTTAAGGATTTTCTTCAAGATTTCAGGGTGGGTAGATCTTGATATGCTGAACATTTTTGTAATTTACACTTGACCTCTATCTGTTACACTTTTTGAATTAAAAAATAAAAAATGCAAAAATTTTGAAATTTTTACGGAAAAAGGGCTATAACTCAGAGATGGGTTTTCTGATTGTCTTCAAAATTGCACCGTGGGTAGATCTCATCATGCTGATAATTTTTACTCAGTCGGATTTTTGATATCTGTAACGGTTTTCGAATTATAAGCCAAAAACTGAAATTTACCCCAATGTTCTATTTTTAGTAACGGTGGCCATATTTTTTTTACCTGCGGCCATGAAAATAACCAATTTTAAAACTAGATACCCTAGTGATGATTCACTTAAAGTTTGGTTGCATTTGGCCCAGTGGTTTCAGAGAAGATTTTTGAAAGTGAGCTAACGACGGACGGACGAACGGACGGACGGACGACGGACGCAAAGTGATGGCAAAAGCTCACCCTGGCATAGCCAGGTGAGATAAAAAGAGAGTTCTAAAGATTGGTTAAATTTGGTGTAGAATTATATGTGAAATAGCCCTTAACAACAATTCGATGTCGTATTTTTTCTATAAACAGACAAAACTTAGTACACTATTTGGTACGATATAGAACTTCAATTTAAAAACATAAAAAAGATATGTCACGTACCTCTTGAGAAAGTTATTTCAAGAAGCATTAATAATCTCTTAGTTTTTCAAGAAAGGGGAGATAACTTAATTAAAGTTTTAATGACAAATTAAAAAAAGACATATTTTTGGAAAAATTATAATAAATGTGTTATGTTCAAATGCTTTTGACAAATTCAAAAAAGAATTGGGATCAACTACCTTATTTTTTTTAATACTCTATACTTAGAAAATTTGACCTATTCCATGGAATTTCAGTATAGAATTATCTCCCTTTGATAAGACTTTTTTGTATTTTTGGCAAAAATTTAATACATGTATTATTCGAACAAACTTGATATTTATCGTTCATTTTTATTTAAATTATTGTATCGAATTTTTTATTAGATGCACAAACAAGAAATGAATGTCGATACGACATCAAACATGGTTTTCCTTTACTATTTGAATGCAGAAATAGGTACTTGTGTGAAAAGCTGCTTAACTTATACCTCCTCTCATGATCATTATGTGCAGTGTATGCCATAACTCTTAAAAATCACTGAAAAGTTACTTTACTTAAAAGTCAAACAAAAAGCATATGGCCAAAACTCCTGCATATTTCTTAGTTCAAAGGGGCAGAACTCCTGGAATAATTGTACGATGAAAAATCCCCGATAATATGCACATCTAAATATGATGTCCTTGCTATATACAAAGTTTTATGAAATTCTGTTGAACGGTTACAGAGGAGTTGTGCTTACAAGCATATGGTCAAAACACCTATAAATTTCTAAGTTCAAAGGGGCATAACCCCTGGAAAAATTGTACGATGAAAAATCCCCGACAATATGCACATCTACATATGATGTCCTTGCTATATACAAAGTTTCATGAAATTCTGCTGCACGGTAACACATAAGTTGTGCTTACAAGCATATGGTCAAAACATCTATAAATTTCTGAGTTCAAAGGGACATAACTCCTGGAAACATTGTATGATGAATATTCCCTGACAATATGCACATCTACATATGATGTCCTTGCTACATACAAAGTTTCATGAAATTTTGTTGAACAGTTTAAGAGTACTTGCGCTTACAAGAATATGGTCAAAACACCTATAAATTTTTTAAGTTCAAAGGGGCATACCTCCTGGAAAAATTGCACGATGAAAAATCCCCGACAATATGCACATCTACATATGATGTCCTTGCCACATACAGTTTCATGAAATTCTGTTGCACGGTTAAAGAGGGCTTGTGCCTACAAGCATTTAGTCAAAACACCTACAAATTTCGAAGTACAAAGGGAATAACTCCTGGAAAAATTGTACGATGAAAAATCCCCGACAATATGCACATCTACATATGATGTCCTTGCTACATATAAAGTTTCATGAAATTCTGTAGCACGGTTACAGAGGAGTTGCGCTAACAAGATCTGGCAGCCGCCCCCACCCCCTCCCCCCCCTCCTCAACCGCCGTACATCAGCATTTCAATAACCGGATTTCCCAACGGGAAAACCCGGTTAGAAATGCTCAGTTTTAGACACCCTGACTACCTTAAAAGAAAATGGCAATAGTATTTAAATTAGCAAAAATGTTCAGATTTTGCAATTATGTCCCAGGAGTTGGATATATTTTCCCTAATTAAGAAAGTATCATTAATCATATATACGAGATTAATTTTCTCATTTGTTGGTGGTAAATAGTCTGAATTTCCGTTCCGGTAGCATTTATTTTCGAACTTTTTAAGTCAGAAACCTAAATCCGTTTTCAGGTACGCTATTTGTTAGCTGACGAGGCACATATCAACGGGCAGTATACGTGATGGTCGGGTCGAAACGGTGTAGTTTGTTCATAATATTGAAATTCTGGTCGTGAGTCGGTCTCGCTTACTTTTATCACCAATATTTGGTGTTTTTGAACAGCCATTCGGGTATATCATAAATTTGCATCTATTCAAAAAGATTGAGGTTAAGAAATAGTAAATGTTATACACCTTATTAAATTACACAGATGTTGGAGATGATCTTTAAAAAAGAATTGAAATTCTTGTTTCCAACATTACAATAGTTATCTCATTTTTACATTAACAGATTAAGTTTGTTTGTACTCTAGTGGCATGGAATAGACTTTACCTCTGGGACTGACGTGTTCAAAACGACGAGTATCTTTTAAGAAGTAGGAGATGCCTGCAATACCGATGCGCCTGATGACACACAGTTTTAAATTGATTATCTGCATGTGTGTCTCCATACTTCTTTCCTGTTTTGTACTTTTGTATTGCGTTTGTACCTTGATGTTTCTGATGTTGATATCGCCTTTGGATTATTCTGTTTTGCACTGACGGTTCTCACTTATTTTTAAAAGCTGCTTACTGCTACCTGATTCGTTTTCAGAAATAAATATTACTTACATTGAAACAATACGCTTGTTCTCGTAAGCATGCAATCTCTAAGTCGTAGCTCATATACCCCAAAGTCTTTTTCTGACATTTTTTTGATAGTTATTGAATGATTTTGTCCATCTGTACTCTGTTCAATTTTAATATTTTTTGTATCTGAAAGCCATTCATCGTCTTTATACCAGCAAACAGCAAAGTTTGCCTTTGATAGCTTACACTCCATGGTAAGTACTTTATCTTCAATGCACCTTATCTGCAGTGGGGGGTGCTTAATCACCAAAGCTGCAATGTTAATAAGATAATACAGAAAATGTTTGAAAAAAGAGATGTAGCAAACGATGTATATATTTCTGCCATGATGTTGCATTACATCGTCCTTAAATATTTATTCGGTCTTGTGGCAGGTAGTTCCGCTCAAACCGGAAAATTCTATAAATAAATGGTAAAACTAAGAAATGAAAAAAAGCTCTTAATGTTGTTCTTCCTACTGAAGTCATAATGAGCTCTTCAACAATAAGCTTTACTCATACTTCATAGCAATTTAAAGACGGCTCCTTGCACCAGTAAGAGAGGAATTCACTGCTAGATTTCATTGTGTATTTTTTTTATATATATTGAAATTTGTGTTTATATATTGAAATTTGTGATTCTATATTGAAAGTTGTGTTTCAAAGAATTACAGAAAAGTTATGATATAAGCGTCCTTTAATTTCGCTGCAAATGTGTTCTTCCAGGGCCACTACCCGGCAGCTGAATCGGTTTTCCAGGGCTTCAGCTTCAAAACTGTCCTGCGCGTCCCCAGGTGGTTGATAGGGGAATGCCCTGTCTATGTTAGGTAGTCAGGTCATAATATGGAAAGCCTGACCGCGAACCATTGTAGCCAAACTGTGTGGAGACACGTCACGCTCCGTGCAGCATAAAGACCCCTTCTATATTGTCTAAAGAGAGCAGAGTCACTGGGACTCGTATAGAAGGCTAAATTTCCTGCCCCTACCCATTTCTCCACTTTTCCCCAGTGTCAGTCAAAACTCGTTGTCCCGGTTGTCTCTTCCACTTTTGTTTCTTTCTTCTCTTACTTATATTTTTAGGAATTGATTAACTTGTTCTCGTCCGGAATTAGCTGAAATATTGCTCACTAGACGTTAATCTATAACGAAACAATCAATCAATCTAGGACCATTAACCTTCCATTTAAGCGAAGCAATATAGATTTGTCTTAATTTTCGCGTATTAATGCCATAATGCAATAACAAAAAATAGGAACATTATTCTTCCAGTTCTTTTTTCTGATAGCTAAGTTACTTTTTGCGAGAACAAACAGTGCTAATGACGTGCAGTATCACATGTACAAAGTCTGTACAGAAATAGATAAAACATACCAACAATTATATCATGCTTCATATAAGGCCAGAAAACAATTTTACAATATTTTCAAGCATTTCTCTTTTATTTGTAAACGGTATAAGTGTCCAGTTATTTGTAAACGGTATAAGTGTCCAGTTTATGAGTTGTGCTATGATCTGTGTGACAAGTGTTTTTTTTTTTTTTTTTTTTGTCGTTTTAGAATGTCTGAGTCTTTCTTGAAAACTTGTTCCCATCTTATATTGTGTTATGATCAAATCATTTGAAGTACTACGTGTTTTCAACTTTCAAACGCCTACTTAATCATTTATCATTAAGTGATTTATGATATAAATTTTGTAATTCACAAAACTAAAAATTAATCTTACTTATTTACAGGTTTTCGACGACCTATGTGCATGATTTTTAAGCTAGAACCCTTACATATTGCAATGAAATTTATGTCTTTCTTGTTGCGGTCCTCAAGAAAGAAAGCAAAATGTAAATATATTCAATATTTCTATTAGATTTATGTCAGAAAAATATTGAACTTAATAAATCATAATACAAAATACCCAAATAGCATGTGAATAGTTGAATTCGTTATGCTGTACACGTGTTTCAAGGAGTAACTACTCATCAGCAGCATTAGAATGACATAGTTTGGAAAGCCCTTATCAAAAAGTTGTCAAAAAAGAAGTACTCATTACAAAAATATTGAAATGAGAAGCCAAATCCAGTACCAAGGACGTCCAATTTGACGTCAAAGTCAAATACATTGGGAGCAGTCATAACTTTTCGTTCAAGTTATCTCAAATTAATTTAAAGTCAGCTCTAAGTAAACTTGAAGTTAACTTAGAGCAGTCATTACACAAATTCTAGAAATGGTCATAGATTATGATAGCTCCAAATCAACTAAAAACAGTTGTAATTGTGGTCATAATAGGTTCTACATGATATTGTTCTTAAGTGGTGATAGAAATGGTCATTGCTTTAAATTAACTAATCTGAAAGTGGTCATACGTGGGTAAGAATAAAATTGACGACAAAAGTCCGCAGCGATTAGAGGGAGAGAACAGTAAGAAAAATCCGGAAGGCATACGACAGTATCGAGAACACAAAACCCATAACAGAACATTTTACGCAAGCCGTCAATCCACGAATTGGAACAAGCCTTTTTTTAAAATAAAATGATTGATTAATGATGTATCAACCTCCCACTTATATGACGACTATCTATAGCTTCTATATAATTGTTTTAAATGTCAACCCCATAAGGACAGTTCCCTAAGGGCCATGATAATGACTATCTTTGTGACGTGAATACTGCGTATTGAATACAAAAAGTTTCCTTTCCCCTATAAGATAGGTATAAAAAAGAATTATTGTACACATCAAAAATGCATATATTGCCATTTTCACCATGTTATCAGTTAACCGGAAATGTCATGATTATGAGCCTGGATATTATATTAATTGCAAAAGATGTCCCTTTTGCCATATTTTTGGACAAATTACAGTTCAAGCATCGAAATTAAATTGATTGCAAAAATGTCCCTTTTGTCGAATGTTTCTAGTCAAATTACAAAAAAATCATAATTGCAGTCATCTTTATTATATCGATTGCAGAAAATGTCTCGCTTATCATGTGTTACGAAATTTACAGAAAGTTGCAAGTTGCAGGCATCGATATTAATACATATATTAACTTCCTATTTACTTTCTGGCATGTGGCTATGTTTTTCGGCCATTGTAGGTGTTTCCTGTTATCTTTTTTATTCCATATATTGCAGAAAATGTCTATTTGCCATATGTGTAGTTCAATTTTAGGAAGTGGCATGATATTTTATCTAATACAGAGGTTGGCCCTTTTGCCTTTTAAAATTTAAATTTAAAACATGTAAACCATATCGCTCTCAGAGGATGTAATAAACCATGACTATCACATGCAGTAACATATTATTTTGATATTCTTACATACTCACATTCGAACATAAGCAATGTCTTTGCCAGTGTTTTTCCTTTGTACCGGAGTTCATATTTCCCTTTTTTATTACTACGCATATCTTTAATAGTTAAAGCATAGTAATAACCACGCGATCTTTTCTCGTAGTTCTTTTGGTCCGAAATATGAAGTCCGTCTTTAAACCAGCAAACAGGGACATTTGTCTTTGATATTTTACATTCCAAGATACAATCGTTGCCTTGAATACATATGACTTGTTTTGGAGGATAAATTGTAACAAAAACTGTAAAAAAATAATAATTACGGCAAAATAATGTATGATTAGGCAATGCATTGATTTTCATGCATAACTCTTTGAAAAGTTAACTAACGAGAGGTGAGATATATTTTGCCTTAGGTGATTCAGTTTGAAAAGTTTCATTTTTACTCTCAAGACAGTTATAACTCTATAAAAAGATGCAGATAATTAACACATTTGCAACAAGACAAATGACAGACAAAACAAATTAATATATTCACAAATACGAATTACTTTCACAAACACAAGGAGAACATATGTATTTTCACAAATAGAGATTAGCATATACTTTCACCAACAAATTGCATAACGCTCATTATTCTAATATGACTCTCTTCTTTCGCTTTGGAAACAATGCGATGTTCTAATTCCAACAATATTTTAGCACATGCGTATATTTTTACAAAAGGACATTCATAATGTACAATTTTTCCTTTCATTCACTCAATATTCATTTTATTTTGTGTAAATAAAGTTCAAAATAATGAATTACCCAAAAATCCACATCAAATAATGACAATAATAGAAATTTACAACAGTTACTAACTTTAAGACTCGGAACTGAAATTGACATAAACGTAACCTAGCGACGAATGTGTTGTTGTTATGAAATCTAAACTATGTTGCGTATTTAAATCTAAAAAATTTAATTTTTAACGTTAATAAAATTATAAAAAAGATTTAATTCCTTCTTTTTATTGTTTCAAAAATAACATAACTAAGCAGTCATAAATCAGCAATACAAGCTTGATCTAGCTTGAGAGGTGAATATTGTTCACCTCTTGTTGAAGACACTCAAACGACATCAAGGTGTAGACAGGAATAAAAGCCCTGTCCTTGATAAACTGGAGTTGTCTATGTATCTATGTATCGTGTGCTTTTTGTCACATGTACATTCACGCCATATCCTTTAATTTTTCCTATTTACTGCAGAGTTTGTCTCTCGTGCTGCGTGGAGTCCGTAGAAAGTCTCCCCGTGCTTGAGGTGTATGCTCTTATAATATTACAGTTATGGCGTGTTTGTCCGTGTGAGAATTTCTCATACGTTTACTAATTCATTTATTTTTTCAATTTGGCTGTTCAATATTTTCATTGTTTTTTACTGAAATGTTATAATATGTACACACGACTATTTTTGCCCTTTCAACCTAGTTACACTGCAAGGTTTGCCTACATCTATTTCGATGTGCCCCGTGTTGTCTATCGATGTTGTTTTTGTCCTTATTTATGTCTTACGTCGGGCTACCTAATGACAAATATTTGTAGGCAGACATTGCCCGGTTTTACTTTTTTCCTCATTGACCGCTCCCCACATGTGTTGCTTCAATGACATATTTTAGCGGCGATCGATGTTGCTCAAAATTTTTATTCTCTTCTTGTAACCCTGGTGCTTTCAGCTGGATAACCCTGAGCATCGCCCAAGTTGGCACTCCATGGCGGTTGGGGAGCAAGGGAGTGACCTTGATATAATTTTTGTCAAGAATACCGCTTATGTGCACCTGGGGGCCTTCTTGATCTCACTTGAGGGGTTGAATATTGTTCACCTCTTGTTGAAGACCCTCAAACGACATCAAGATGTAGACAGGAATAAAAGCCCTGTCCTTGATAAACTGGAGTTTTTTATGTATCGTCTGCGTTTTTGTAACATGTACATTCACTCCATATCCTTTCATTTTTCACACTTATACCCGCTTCGATTTTGAAATATCCGTATTTTATATGTTTTATTACAGATTATTTCTATTAATTCATAAGTTTATGAGCCACTTGTATAAATAAAACAACCAATATCGATTTCTATATGTCCATGTATGTGTGTTTGTATGCAGTTTTCCAACATATTTCAATTCTAGTGCAAAACCCATTATTGCTTTCTAAGAGCCGCTTCGAATGCTCAAAACTCTTGTAAAATATATAAGAATCAAAACAGATTATTGCATTTGGGCTTTCGAATAAGAACATGGTCAGACCTTATATTTGTCTTCATTTTATACCTCGCTATCGTTCGGTATAAATATAAGGTCTGCCAATGTTCTAATTCGCATAGAGCCCGCTTGGAATAATATATTTCTTAATTCGACAACCCACAAGAGTAATTAGCACGTGCACTAAAACGATGACCTTATTATATTATCAGGATTATTAATCAAAAAATTGACTTTAGTATAAATACCCTGAAATTATAGTAAGTCAAAAAAAAATTTCAGTGCTATGTGTATAACAAATAAACCAAGATTCACATAATACGCAGGAATGTATTTATTGTGGATACCACTTACTTGGTTTTTTTTACAAAAATTAGTTCCAAAGTGCTATTTACTAATCTACCTGTCTTGACAAGTATTTTAACTTTTGAACATCTGAGTTGTCTGAAGAAATGCGGAAGTCTGATCAAATATAATTTAAGTGACCAGTTTTCTTTATATTTGCACACAACTGACCTCTCGAAGATCGTATAACCGTATATTTTTCTAATAGAATTCATATTTGCCAAAGTGCAGTCTTTACACGTCCTTTGTTCCTCGTATTCTGCTGCTGTTGTTAAATGTATCTTTGCTGTGCGTCGTTCAAGAGGTACGTCAAGTTTTCTTTTATCTCGGATGATGCGATAAGAAGTCTAGGAAGGGTGCATTTTACACCATTTTGAATATAAAATACAACGATACAACGTCTCTTAAGTTTAGTAACTTATTCCATTTCTACGATCCGGGATATGTTATTGTTCAAAATTACTTGAGAGAAGTGGTGCAACGTAAGAACAAGGGACTCAGAGACTGAGCCTATATCACTCACTTGTAAAAATTCTTAATAGGCAATTTTTCTAGGTTCTGCGCTGGCGCCCATCTTTTATTATTATTTTTTTTTATTTGTTTTTATTATTTTTTTTACGTCGAATTGAAACGATAAATGAACAATCTTTGTACAGGACCTTTTCAACATGTTTCCAGTACAGTTTATTCAGATTTGTTCAATAGTTTAAAAGTTGATGATACATTTTTGTATAAGAGATGTTTTCCCATAGGAACCAATGTAAAGCTAAGATCTGTGCTGGCTACCATGCTTTATGTCAGATGTTAACAAAATGTGCCCTAATTTTGAAAGATCTACCGTAAACTTTTCCTATAAAGTATGGCTGAATTTGCTTGGTGTTGGAGTTCATAAATTTAGATGATGTTCAAAATATTATTTTACATACGCCTGATGTTAAACCATGTTCTGCGTTTGGGGGATTATCTTATACCCAATTTAAATGACATGAGCAGTTTTTGTAAAGGCCAAACTCTAAGCCATTCCAGTGTATACGTATCTAAGCTTCATTTGCTTTAATTGTTTCAAAGCAGATGTTCACTATGATTTTTCTAAGGACGTATATCTAAATATAAGTCCTTGGATTTTTCCCATAGTGTCTAATGCTAAACCAAGCTCCGTGCATGCGGCCATATCCTTTGTCAAATCAGAACGGCGTGAGCAATTTCTTTCACAATATCATTACAGTACAGTTTAATTAATTTCGCTTCATTAGTTTCAGAGCACATGGTGAAAAAGATATTGTTTTCTTAAAGACCAATGTAAAGTTCCACGCTGGCGGTCAAGTTTTTTGTCGCATCAAAACGAAATGATCTATTATTGTAAAGGGCCTACAATATAATATTCTGTTAAGTTTGGTTGAATTGTCTCCAGGAGTTTCGGAGGAGATTATCAAAATAGGCCAATGACAACTCTTATTCCATGGTGGCGGCCATGTTTTTTAGTGGAATCGGGAAAAGAACAATCCTCCATACTTCATTCATGTGAAGCTCGGTTGAGTATGCTTCAGTCGTTTCAGAAGAGGTTATAAAAATGATGTTCTTCCAATACGGTCCAATGTTAAATTAAGTCCGTGCTGGCGGCCATGTTTTTGTCCAATCGAAACGAAATGAGCAATTATCATGAAAGATCTACCATACAATATTCACGTTGAATTTGTTCCATGCAAGTATTTCAGAGGAAATGATCAAAATATATATTCCCAAAGGGCAAATGTTAAACTATGTTCCACGCTGGTAGCCATGTTTATAGTCGAATCGGAAAGAGATTAAAAACATCGGTTTAAAAAACCTTAACATCATTCCTATAAAGATCAGTTGAATTTGATCCAGTGGTTTCTGAGGAGTTGCTGAAAATGACGTTTTCCCATCGAGTTAAATGTTAAAGATAAGTTCCGCTTTGTCGGCCATGTTTTTGTCTTCTCAGAACGAAATATGCGATCTTTGTAATACACCTTCAATACATCATTCTTTTTGAGTTGAATTTGCTTCAATGATTTCAGAGATGATGTTTTTTTTCCAATAAAGATCAATGATTAATATAGATTCCCCTCTGGCGGCCTATTTTTTTTGTCGGATCGGAACATAATGTAAAGAACCTTCCATGCATCATTTATGATAAGTTTGGTTGAATTTTCTTTAGTGGTTTCAGAGGAGAAAATGAAAATATGTTATAACGTTGAATATAAGTTCCGCCCTAAATGACCGCATATTTTCTCTCATCCAAATGTTTCAATATAAGTACTGAGACGGCGACCTTTTTCTTCTTTTTTGTGCGTTGGATAAAAATAAGTAATTCCTGTAAAGATTAGTTATAATTGCTTTCCGTTATTTCAGACGAGTTGATGAAAATATGAGAAGCTAACGGGCGGACGGACAAAACACACATAATTCGAAGAGGACCCAGTATAAATAAATATAGTTTTAACATTTAAAATTAGCATACAAAGTACATTTTGTCACTTTTTGAAATCATCTCCATAAATTGTTGAAAAGGAAATTCAGCTTAAATAGACTGCAAGATTCTTCAAAAGTAAATTTGTAGAGGATGCATATTAAACAGCTTTAAAGATGTCACAAAAATGTAATTCAGAACACATCTATCTTAGCAAAAAGCACAGCTAAGTCAGGGTCTCTGAAAACAATTATGAAGAGGCTGCAAACATTTTTATTCCATGACGTAAAGACTGATAGAAGTGTGATCGAAAATATGTTTCAGATTCAAGTTACTACAATATATATAACATATAGTAACAAATATATGTATAGGTAAGAGTTATTGATTTATACAATCTTTGAATATATTTGTCATTTTCAGTATATCCATATATATTAATTATCAATTTTGTAAGAGTAATTATTTTTAGTTTCGATATACCGCGGCGAGCGATCCTTGACCCACCTATCTAGATTACTTTGTCTTATTCTTTAACTCTCAAAAATGTGGTCTTATAGAGAATAGTCTCCCTCTATTGGGTTCATATGTATGTTTAAAAAAAAGAAACGTTCTTTACTGCCAGACTGCACCGTTTAAATGCCTGTGCAAAGAACGGATATTGAAGAAAAAGACCAGACAAGCTTTCATATCTGTAAATTAAAGGGAAAAAGAAGACTTTGAATAACTTGAATGTTTGAATAAGTTTATATTTGAACAGGTTTATGTCGCTTAAATTGTTATTTAAAAGATTACAAATAAGGTACGTTTATTATTCAAGTTGTCTGTATGTATACGAATAACCTTGCAATATGTGCTAATTAATCTGGAATAGATGATATCCAGGTTCTTAGTCTGCACTCCCTAATTTGTCACTTTGTAAGAGTTATCCTTCTTGGATTTGGACAAACAAAAATCTCCAGTGCTTCAACGTATGCTTTTTATTCACATAGAAGGATAAATTAAACATTTAGTTATTTTCTATGAATCAATGTATCTCATAAATCATCTGATATAAAAAAAAAATCCGTTATACTACATGTATCAATAATTTTATTCAAACTAGGGAATCACTAGAAATATTTTATTTCCGTTGGGCAACCCTGTTTAGAAATGATTCAAATTATTTCCCTACAGTTGCTTCAAATGTTGACAACTTTGATTTTCTCAGAAATAATTCAGTTTTTAAGAAATTCACATCAGTAAATTTCTCTTTTCCTTAGTGCTCAGTACAACTGGGAATGTTGAACCAGTAAATATCCATACCTGGATCAGTCTAAAAATCCAATTTAGGGAGAGCAGACCATGAACCTGGATATGGTCTTTAAGAAGCCAAAATCACTTTCAACAAGTATTTTTACTAACAACTGTTTTAAAGATAAAAGGGTTGTGTAATAGAGTAAATTGATAGAATTAAAGCAGGTTGTGTTGACCAGATGTCACATAGGACACACTAGAACAACACATAGTTTTATAATAAACCGTGATGACCAACCTGAATATATTCCACGCAATTTTCCTTATACAATCCAACACATTTTGTTTGAATGTGTATATTTTGCCGATATCAGGCATGATTTTTATTCTGCTGAATCGTTCAATATTTAAAAGCAATCATTGTAATAGTAAGATTCAAAGGGATCAATTTAAAACTTTAATACTAGTTTCCTATAATTTAACAGTTATAACAGTATTTCTTTTATAGTATTTTTAATATTTTACACTTTCTTTATTGGTTTATTTTTAAACAGCGACCAAGGTAATAATATCAAAGGGATAATTAGTAGTAGAGCGGCAGGGACCTTACATGACCAACATACCTTATTCGACATTTATACCTTTTGGAAAGCTTAGGTCGTATAAATTTCAAAAATGTTTGTCGTAAAAATCAAATGTGGTAGAAAGGGTGATAAATAAGAGGTCAAAGGTCAATCAGTAAAAAATGAAAACATGGATAATATTATGATTTTCAGCATTTGTATATGTAATGTTCGTGTGTTTTGTGGGCATGTGGTGTCTTTGGTCTTCCGTCTTTTGGTGTTCTTGCTTTTGCCTTGTCTCTGGACTTTGATTTGTGTAATCTTGTGCTTTGTTCCTTCGGTATTATACTGCCGTTGTTTTTTTTTTCAAGGCAAAAGAATTAATACAATAGAAATTAATTTGCTACTTAGCAAAGTTAAATGAATAAACATGTCATCAGAATTTTTGACGTCTGATACAGTGCTTTTTGTCCGAAATTTGCTTTTTGTCCGATTTTGCTTTTTGTCCGACAATTTTGGTTATATGTCCGAAACTTTTGCGTTTAGTTCGACGCTTTTTGTCCGATTTGCTTTTTGACCGTCGCTTTTTGTCCGATTTTGCTTTTTTGTCCGACAATTTTGCTTAATGTCCGAAATTTTTGCGTTTAGTCCGACGCTTTTTGTCCGATTTGCTTTTTGTCCGACAATTTTGCTTAATGTCCGATATTTTTGCTTTTAGTCCGTTATTTATGCAATTTAGAATGACAATTTTGCTTAATATCCTATATTTTTGCTTTTAGTCCGTTATTTATGCAACTGAGAATGACAATATTTTCTTTTTGTCCGATTTATACATAAAGCAGGTTCAATTATTACAAATCAAATGAGTCATGAATGAGGCAATTCTGTGCCTGTCAACCATTCACGCATGACGAAGTAGTGAGCTGTCGATTACAATTGTTAAAGGGGACCATGCAAGGACTGTTGTCACCAAGTTTTGTTCCAATCAGCCCAGTGGTTTCACAGAAAATCTTTGAATGAGAAGTTTACAGCGGACACAGAGCGCCAATTGATTACAAATTAAGTAATATTGGGGAAAGTGCTGCCAAGAAACAGGAATTTCACTGTTGCAGAAGTTTCTTAAAGTTTTGAAACCAAGCGTGAAAAGTATTATAGACGTGCTAGCCCTGGTGTTATGCTGGTTATAGTGTCATTGGTATCTTTATTTTCGAGTTCATACATGTATAGGTGTATTAGATAATGGCAATCGTTAAATTGGGTAGAAATCATGTACAAGTTGTCAAAATGCACAGTCATGTGCAGAAGACAAATTGACAGTATGATTTTATTTATAAAATCGAAAATGAAATAATGTGTTTGGGTACTATGCAAAAAATACCGATGTTGCATAAAAAACAGTAAATTTCATTATGCTGTACACGTGTTTCAAGGAGTTACCTCTCATCAGCAGCATTAATACCAAATAATGTGGAAAGCCATAATCCAAAAGTTGTCACAAAAGAAGTACTCATTACTTAAATAAATCAAAATAGGAAGCCAATTCCAGTACCAAGGACATCTACCGAGAGCCATACACGGAATGGAGCCTCAGTATTTTTAAGGGGTTAGAATTTTGATACAAACAATAAATTTCTATAACACGCAAGGTAAAATTTTCATGTCAGACAAGTCTGACTATCGGGCTTGTGAATACCCTCGGGGACCTCTGGTCCACCAGCAGTGGCATCAGCCCAATGGTTCAAAATACAAAAAATACAAATGTTGCATAAAATACAGTAAATTTCATTATGCTGTACTTGTGTTTCAAGGAGTTACCTCTCATCAGGAGCATTAATATCAAATAATGTGGAAAGCCATAATCAAAAGTTGTCACAAAAAAGTACTCATTACTAAAATAAATAAAAATAGGAAGCCAAGTCCAGTCCAAAGGACATCTACCGAGTGCCATACACGGAATAGAGCCTCAGTATTTTTAGGGGTTAGAATTTTGATACAAACAGTAAATTTCTATAACACGCAAGGTAAAATTTTCATGTCAGACAAGTCTGACTATCGGGCTTGTGAATACCCTCGGGGACCTCTGGTCCCCCAGCAGTGGCATCAGCACAATGGTTCAAAATACAAAAAATACCGATGTTGCATAAAAAACAGTAAATTTCATTATGCTGTACACGTGTTTCGAGGAGTTACCTCTCATCAGCAGCATTAATATCAAATAATGTGCCGCCGTGCGCGGTCCCGGCTTATGAATAGGCCCGCAGCATCCTCTGAGCTTGGAGTATGAGTCTTCCTAACAGAGGACCCGAGAGAACCCCGGGATATAGAAATAGGACCTAGTATCTCAGGCTTGCGGGGTGTGACCCCTCCTAAACGGGGGCTGACCCCGAGGGTCCCGGGATATAGAAATAGGACCCATTCCGTGGTTGTGCGGGATTAATAAATACACAACCCATCTTTCGGATGGGATGTAAACTCAGGTCCACGTGTTGGAAGAAATGCCACGCTTCCTGCACGTTAAAGAACCCTTGTAGCAAGCTTTTTTTGAGAGGTCCGTAGGTGATCGGCTACAAGGCTAAATTATCCGCCCTTTTCGATTTCACCCTACTTTTGCAGTGGCAGTCAGAATTTCCCGTCCCATGACCCTTTCCATACCCCAAAGTGATTATTTATTAACAAACTTGTTCTCGTCTTGATATAGCTGAAATATTGCTGAGTAGACGTTAAACAATATTCAATCAATCAATCAATCAAATAATGTGGAAGGCCATAATCCAAAAGTTGTCACAAAAGAAGTACTCATTACTAAAATAAATCAAAATAGGAAGCCAAATCCAGTACCAAGGACATCAACCGAGTGCCATACACGGAATGAAGCCTCAGCATTTTTAAGGGGTTAGAATTTTGATACAAACAGTAAATTTCTATAACACGCAAGGTAAATCTTTCATGTCAGACAAGTCTGACTATCGGGCTTGTGAATACCCTCGGGAACCTCTGAACAACCCTTGGGGAGCCGAGGGTAGTTCAGAGGAGCCTCGGGGAATACCCTCTTGGAGCCCTTTTTGAACTTACGTGACTTCATACGAACGAAGGAATAATCCAAACTCATCGGACGCCTGTGTATCATAGGTCGGCACCAAAAGAGACATAACTTTGTCAGCATCCCATAAATATTTTGTTTACAGTTTAATTAATACATGTACACTATCCATGAAGGGTTCAATGTGAAATATTTAAGTTCCCCACTGGTTGACATGCCGGATACATTTTAATGGTGACCATCCAAAGGCTAATGTAACCAAGTTGGTTCCGATTGGCTTTGATTTAAACATATTGATTTTGCTCACAAAATGCAAAGGGAATCTGACACAAATTATTCAGAAACTAAATTTACAGTAAGTTCGGTATTTTGTTATTTATTGCAACTTATAAAAGTCTTCTCCCAAATACAATACAATTACATTAATAATAGATTGGCTTCTTCACGTTATAAGTGATCATAGAATGCTTTTCCAAAGTGTCCACTATTAATTATTCTCGCTGGCAGCCATCTTGGATTTATGTGGACTTTCGTATTTAGTATTCAAAAGGACAGTTTTGAACAAGTTTGGTTCTAACTTGGCAAGTAGTTTCAAATGATACCTTATCATATGTTTTCTGTAGGGTTCAATGTACAACAATGCTCCTTGTTTGAATGAGACACTGACCTGTCAGAAATACTATTTTAAGGAGACCATTCAAGGACCATGGTGACAAAGTCTATTTTCAAATGGATCAGAAAAGATCTTTTATATGGCTATCTAGGCCAACTTAGAATTTCTAGGTACGCAGAACTTGAAATGCATTTTCGCATGACCCCTCTTTGTTATAGATGCTTTGGAAAAAAATATAAATTAAGTTTTTTGAAACATTCCATAGAATAGGGTGATAACTCCAAAATGAGTTATTTAATTTTCTTTAACATTGCATGGTAGGTAAATCTGATAATGCTGATCGTTTTATTCCCAGCAGAGTTCTTAAAATGTAAAAGTATTTGACCCCCCCCCCCGGAAATAAAATCAAAATGTACCCATATTTAAAGGTATGTACGGCCCTATAGTATTTGGCCCTTAGACACATTTTCAAAACAAAATACCCGGGTAATTCATCAGACTATGCTTGCTAAAAATGATCTAAATGGTTTCAGAGGGGAAGACTTTTTAAAAAATTGAAAGATGGACGGAAAACGAACACCGACATACGGACTGACAGGTCAAATGATCTAATAAAGAAACCAAATTTTAACTCTGTGCTCCTATTTATGAAACCGCTGGGTCCTTTTGGCATCTTATTTTGAAATGGTTCAGATCAATTTTATTATTTTATTGGAACAGGTTCTAAGAAACAAACAGGAAAAGGAATGCATCGATATCTCTTCAAAAAATAATAGCTTGCACATTTTACCACATTTTGTCTTTTGTTGCTCAAAAACGGCAATTTCTACCTAAAATCTTTCGACATAATAAATAAAGATTATACCGCGAAGTATGTTACATTATCCAAACTCAATGAAAAATTGATCAAAATATACCGTCCAAGATGTTCAAACACCAAATCAAGCGACTTTTTTGTCTAATTTCCTCCAAATGGGTTGGAAAAAATTAAAACTTCAGTCCTGGTTTGTTTGGATGCAATTTTGATGTAAGATAATAGGTGTCCACAAAGTTTGTGATGGAACAAAACGTGTCTCCCTTTAAAAGGGGAAAACATATGAAGATAAAAAATAAAAGGGTTGTTCCATTTCTTTGTATTACTATAAACAGCGAAAAGATATGAAGTAATTGCATATAAGGCAAACTCTCTACAAATTAACGTTTTTCATCTTCAAATGACCATGAAGCCTACAAAAACTTGCATTGTTCATAACTCAAAGTGACTTCCGGCCCCTACCATTGCCTTGTGGGAATCTCGAACAACGCTATGTTCGTGTATCTTTTCTTGTATTCATGGATGCCGGATCGCAAACAACTAAAAATAAAGAAAATATGTCCATGGGACACTGATGCGCCCGCCAAACAGATATGTCGGCAAACAGGAAGAAGATGAGTGACGGACCTGAAAAGGGGAGACACAGTACAACTGTTCATACCAAAGCATCAGACCAAATATCAAATCATTCCTGCATACACAAGCTGAGAAATCGTTGACGAAAATTTCGGACATATGTACGTACGTATGGGCAAGGGTAAAACTTATTATCCCTGACTTGTGATGAATGCCGGCTTTTGATTCGATGAAAGCCCGTTGGTACAAAACTCGTGCACCCGTCTCGTTTTTTAAGAACATTGCAAGTGTCAGTGCCATGAAATTCCTTTGTGCTAACGTCACTTATTCTATGAAGTAAGTAAGTAGTAAGCTAAATTTGGGGCCAAAACTTTATAACCTTCGGAAATCACTATATCAAAATCAAATCGCCAAAAAACGGCAAGGTCTGAGGTTGGTACATAAGGTACCATCCTCCACATGGAAAGTGGGGTATTTTCTGCATATTTATCATACTTGTTTTATTGCACAACACAGATGTCGTTGAAATTTCGTACAGATTTATTTCCACTGATATGTTTTTTCGGTGCAATTAAAGGAAAAGCCGGGTATAAATCCGCTACCTACGTTTTTACTCGTAGGCATCCTTCAGCACTACTGTACAGCCTGAAGTGTTTCAGGGTTGTACAATCAGAATGCCTACGGGTATAAACGTAGGTAACTTATAATGCACCCGTCGCCTAACGGCGGGGCATAGAAAAGGAAACGACTGGCAAATTTATCTTAAAAGCACTTTACAAAAACACTATACAAGAAGACAATCACGTATCTCCCTCACACAAAGCTCTGTCCTTAGCTAATGTTGGCTTTTCATTTAGATCATATCGGGTTTTTGTTCTCTATCAGTTGTTTTAACATATTTGATTTTATGGTCTTCCCAACGTTTAGATTTTATCTGCACTTAAGAGACATAAGTTGTCGAAATGCGAATATGCAGAAAATAAATTCACAGCAACTTTGGTATTTAATTATTTGTTACCATTGGGTCGATGCCTCTGCTGGTGAACTTTTAGTCATCGAGGGTATTACAAAAATCGAAATGCGCATATGCAGAAAATAAATTCACAGTAACTTCGGTATTTAGTTATTATTCACAACATATAACCAATCACAGTCCAATCAGTCTATTTCAAAAAAAGGAGGCATATTTAAATCATTGCAGATGGCGAGAGAAAAAAAAAATCGAAGTTACCAAATGTACAATGCCACAATTTGAAAGTATGAAGCACAATAACTGAAATATTGAGAGCTAACATCCTAGCACGGGGAATCTTTTTATCACGGATTCCATACCGCAGGGAAGAGAAACTCTAATCTGTAACTAAAATTATAGGATACGGAGTAAATGCACAGATTCTGAAATACCTGTTCAAACAAAGCAAGGGAACAATGCTATTCTTAATCTTGAAGTCACCATGTATTGTACAGAATTTTCGTGGAATACATCGGCAAAACAATACCGAAGCAAGAACGAGGAAAGGGGAAATTCTAAAATCAAAAGTTCAAATTCACGGCAATTCACAGCAACACGAATTGAGACAGTATGACAAAGAAATAACAAACAAACAAAAATGAACAAAAGCGCCACAAAACTAAAGCACTAGCAGTGTGAACCCTTATAAAAACTGAGGTATCATCAGGTGTTCCGGAAAGGTAAGCATGATCTGCTCCACGCGTGGCACCCGTCACACTGCCGGTGAAAAGTACGATTTTGTCACAGTCGGTGTTAGTCAGTCCGGTAACAAACTCTGGATCTACCCAAAGATATCTGTTCTCATTTGTGAAACAGACACATTGTAATGGTCTGTCAAATCGTTTTGACGACCGTAAAACATTTTGGAGTGACCATTGCAACAGTGATTGAACATACCCTTGATGTATAGGTTTTTGAGACAGTAATTTTGCTCTGTTGACAAAATCGCTGTACAAACTACAGGCACGGCAACAGCGAATGAGTTGTGAAATGTACACGCCATATGCCGGAGAAGTGGGAATATTACTGCTCAAAAACGGGAAGTTCACTATTGGAAAGTCGAAATCATCACGCTTGTCGTAAAGTTTTGTTTTCAGACGTTCAGCGTTGTCAGTGTAGAGGTATAGGTCCAGGTATGATGCTGATGATGGTGTATCAGTGGTCTCTTTAATTTCGAGTTCATTTGGGTATATAAGATGAAGGTTATCCTTAAAAGTGAGGATTGTTCAATGAAAGAACATCGGAATGAAATTACCAATTCTAGTACATTTCAAGCTACCACGTCAACAGAAACACAAATAGTTGATGATCACATGATACCTACAGCTGAACTTAAAGCAACTTCTAATTATAAAAGCATTCCTACTATGTATTGGCTTCCTAAACTTCACAAAAATCCTGTCAAATTTCGTTTTATTACGGCATCAAGTAAATGTTCAACTACACATATTTCTGTTTTATTGACCAGTGCACTTACTACCATAAAAATTTCGTCATCAATTTTAGCAACAAATGTTATGAATACAGTGTAATTAACTTCTATTGGAGTGTTAAAAATTCGGTAGAAGTTTTGAAAAGACTTCGATCTGTTGATGAAGCAAACACCTACATCGATAGCTATGATTTTTCTAACCTATATACTACATTACCGGATACACTCATCAAAGAGAAATTTTCGTATTTGATCAAATGGTCCTTCAAAAAATCAGGATGTACGTACATTTGTTGCAATACATTTAAATCGTTTTTCAATGACGACACACATGACAAATATAGCAACTGGACTTGTCAGGATATGATAAAAGTATTAAATTTTCTTCTTGATAATATTTTTGTTCGTTTCGGTGATACAGTCTATCGGCAAAAAAATAGGTATTCCTATGGGTACCAACTGTGCCCCTCTCATAGCAGATTTATTTCTTTATTACTACGACTCACAATTCATGGAAAAAATTCAAAAAGACCCTTCTAAACAGCATTTAGTGGATAAATTTAACAATACATATAGATATTTGGACGATATTTTGGCTTTAAACAATCCTGAATTTTCTAAATTTACAGATGAATTTATCCTGCAGAACTTACTTTAAATAAATCTAATAGCAGCAGTGATTATACTCCTTATTTGATCTTGATATATCAATAAATCAAGGAAAGTTAAACACTAAGGTAATGATAAAAGGGATGATTTCTCCTTCCCTATAGTCAATTTTCCCCATCTCGACGGCGATGTTCCGTTAGCCCCTTCTTTCGGGGTCTACATTTCACAACTTGTTCGATGTGCACGAGTATACAGTGATGTTTCTGACTTCAACGAGCGAAATCTTTGTCTCACTGAAAAACTTCTGCATCAAGGGTGAAGATATCATAAATTGATAAAAACATTTTCTAAATTTTATTATAGATATATTGACTTATTAAGAAAATTTGGTTCTACATGCAGGGCTCTTATACATCAGGGCATTCCACATTCAAACTTCTATGGTAATATCATTTACAAAGCGCATAAATTCAAAAATTATCCTTCAAAACTTATTAATCCGTTGAACAAACTTATTCATAAAGGATATAAATACAGCATTGTTGTTAAATCGTTACTTCTGGTTTTTGTTGGCAAAAATATTGATCATCTCCTAAATGCTTTACACCATAACTAAATTTAAAAAAAATTTCATATTGGCAGTATTTGGCTGTTCTTCTTTCATAATTGATGACGCTGTTATACCAAATCTATTTTATAGAAGTATTTCAATTGATGTTTCATATGTAAGAAGGCTTGATATCATAGTCAACGGAAATTAAGTCCTTAGCTAGCTGTCAGTAACTGCGAGAATTTGTCCGGACAGTACCTGTGTGTATTGTCTTTGTGTTTTATGTACTTCATTGTAAGGGTACTCGTCTTGCTAAATTCGTTAGCCGTGGATATAAATATGTGGAAACCTATAACATTTCTACAGGGGACCACTTTAACGCCTAGATAAACAGGTTTGGTTACAATCGGCCCATCAGCTAAATGTATGAAACTTTTACAAAGAGGATTACAACAAATTGAGTACAACAGTTTGGTTCTAAGTGGCAAGAATTTCTCCAGAAGAAGTGAAGATCTGTGAATGATTTTCACATATCGTCTAAGGTGATAATATTTTCTAATCTACCGGCCACATTCAATATGCAAACCTGATAACCACGTTTTAAAGGGGACCACCTAAAGCAAATGTAGCTACTTTTGAAATCCTGAAATCAAAAGCCATTTGAAATCCCGAAATCAAAAAACTATATTTCCATCCTGATTTCTAAGAAATGACGATATACATATCAGACCGCTATCTCTCTAATTCGGAATATCAGTGAATAAAATTGGTGAACCAGGTGTCGCGAAGAAGGTCCTTTCACACACACCCTTTTTATGTCCGGTCTCTATTTAAAATGTTTGGTAAAATGATATATCACCTCACAAATAAAAACGTATTAAGTAGGCACTAATTAAAGCTATGCATTTGGTATACAATTTTATTAAGCATGATAATAAACTTACTGTTGAACATAGTAACAAATGCCAATCACATGCAATAGAAAAAGTACAGTTCAGTGTTTCTTTTCACGAATTATTATAGCAATATTGACATCAAACAAATTAATGCATATTCCAACTCGTCTGATTTAATGGAAAGCCTACACAATACATTCCATCAGCGACGAGTGATATACAGTTGTTTATGCTTAAATAAAGAGTTCCACCAACCACAGCACGATACGACTGCAGCATGTTTTTTACTGAATTTTGAACAGGCGTTAATTTAAAGTGAATGTGGTCACTAAAGAGCTTGACAGAGAACTCAGTTAAAAAGTAAAAGTTTCATACATTTTCATGACAGCAGATGGGAAACACACTTCTCTATTGTAGCTGATGGACCGATCGTAACCAAACCTGTTAATTTAGGTGTTAAAGTGGTCCCATGTAGAAATATCCACGGCAAACGAAGTTTTGAAGGTATATAGGTTTCAGCATGCCTGTCTGTCCTTCTATCCGTCTGTCCACACATAGGGTACTACTTTTGTGTAGTTAACTCCTCTTGCAGGTCTACATCGACAGACCAGGAATTTTTGCAGGGTTTTTCTACATAAATTGAACATGTGCACCTCTATTATGAATTTTGGACGATTTTACAGATATCTGAACACTTTATATGTCACTTTTCAACAATATGCTATAGACAAGGGTACACATTTTGTGTAATCAACTCCTCTATCAGTTTTTCTTTAAGACTTCTAAAATTTTGCAGAGTGTGCAACTAATACTATGCTGACAATTTTTGATTTATCGGATTTTAAAGTACCATTTTGTGTAATCGACTACTCAGTTCTTCATCCATATACTTGAACTCAATTGAAAGTGTAACATGTGCATCTCCTACTTAATTTTGGTGGAATTTTCTAAGCTTGTCCATTTTTTACAGACAGTTGAACTCAAAAATGCTGTGAAAGGGGTATTTTCAGTCATTTAAAGGATACTATTACTTTAAGATTGCCGTAAAGTGGGGAACATAGTTTATTTAAACATTGGACCATTTGGAAAAAAAAACTTTCCATATCTTGTCCCCTGACACCTCTGTCCCAACTGTAACCACACTTGGCCACACCACTATAGTTATTTTATAAAAGTCGACTGCCTAAGATGACTATGTTTTTGAAATTGGCTCATCCTTTTAGGAATCACAGACATATTATTTTTGTTTTTGGTGTCAGCCATGGATATGTCGTCTGTTCACATGGAAATTAAAAATGAGCAAAATGCAGCTAAACTCGGGTTTTCTCAGCAAAATCATAGGGAACATAGGTTTCGTTGACTTGATCTGCAATGCCTTGGTTCGCAAAGGAAAACTATTTCTCTCACGAGTTTACTCTTCATCACCTCATTGGATGCGGAGATTTGTATGTATTTCTAATAGCAGACTCACATTTGCTGTAGGAAAGTATAGTTTAGGTAAGCAAACCTTGATTTCCTAACATCAAAACTGGTTTTTGCAAAGGAAAATTAAAATTTCTCGGAAGAACCCATTTTGCTTATTTGATGCTGAGTTGTGTATTTATTTCTGTGAGAAAAATGTAGGACAGGCGAGTTTAGTCCTAGAAATCCTGATTTTGTCTTCCAGGAAACCTACTTCCCCGACAACATATCAGATCTAATTACACGTAAACCACAGTGGATTGCTGATCACATTGGATACATTGTCAAACTGTGGCATAAAATTGCTGCAAACGTTTTCTTCATATGAACTTTTTTTAATTACATTTTGGAAAATGAAGTGGTTAGTGCCATTTCCCTTTCATTATTGCAATTAAAGGATATGTAGTAAATGCACAGTTCCACGAAAAATTCTGTACAAATACATGGTGACTTCAAAATGAAGAATAACATTGTCCCCTTGCTTTGTTTGAACATGTATTTCAGAATCCGTGCATGTACTCCATATCCTATAATCTTAGTAACAGATTGGAGTTTCTCTTCCCTGCGGGATAGAATCCGTGATAAAAAGGTTCCCCGTGCCAGGATGTAAGCTCTCAATATTTCAGTTATTTTGCTTTATATCTTTGAATTGTGGCCTTGTACATTTGGTAACTTCGATTTTTTTCTTTTGCCATCTGCAATGATTTAAATATGCCTCCTATTTTGATTTTGAAATAGACTAAGTGCGCAAAAAAAAAACAAACAAAAAAAAACAAAAAAAAAAAATATAAAAAGGCAAAAAAATAATAAGCTAACGTAAAAACAAAGATATAAAACCAATCAAAACAAAANCCCCCCCCCCCCAAAACAGAACAAAAAAATCAAGGAGACATAAAAGAAAATGTGTTTATGTACACGGATGCCCCCGCCAGATATATATCGTCAAACAGAAAGTAATTGAGTTATAGGATTCAAAAGGGGAGACACATTACAACTCGTCATATGAAAGCTTCAGACCACATATCAAATCATTACTACATACACAAGCAGAGAAATCCTTGACGAAAAATTTCAATATATGGCTATAATGTGAAAAAAATCGAAGTTTTTGTCAAACAGGAAGTAGATGAGTTACGGACTTGAAAGGGGGAGACACGGTACAACTCATCATATTAAAGCTTCAGACTAAATATCAAATCATTACTGCATACACAGGCTGAGAAATCCTTGACGAAAAATTTCAATATATGGCTATAATGGGAAAGAATCAAAGTTGTCGTCAAACAGGAAGTAGATGAGATACAGACTTGAAAAGGGGAGACACGGTACAATTTATCATACTTAAGCATCAGACCAAATATCAAATCATCACTGCATACACAAGCTGAGAAATCCTTGACATAAAATTTCAATATATGGCTATAATAGGAAAAATCAAAGTTGTCGTAAAACAGGAAGTAGATGAGTTACGGACTTGAAAAGGGGAGACACGGTACAACTCATCATACTAAAGCTTCAGACCAAATATCAAATCATTACTGCATACAGAAGCCGAGGAACCCTCGACAATAATTTTCGGACGTACGTATGAACGTACGTACGGACGGACGTGCAGACGGACATAGGTTAAACTTAATGCCCCCGTCGCCTAACGGCAAGGATATCATGATTAAATGAAATAGACCAGAAAATATTTCTTGGCTTTTGTAGGATTAACGTAACTATGAAAAAATATCAGTGTGAATTGTATTATTAAAATTGGTTCCAATCATTTTCAAGAAGGGTCCATTCCCGGAGACTTGAAGGTTTCGTGGGATTCCGCGTATTCCATCCGAGTGGTGTAACTTTTAATGCTACTGCAAGCTTTCCATGGATAATACATCAGGTTTTCACTCATCTTTTCATCTTCAGATCATATTTGATTTCATACATTAATCGCGCTGAATCAATGTCAATCGATAAAGCAGATTTCGTATAAATTACCGCACTGCACGACACTATAACCTATAATTTCATTGCTACGACAGAGATCTCTAATTTTATTTTTGCTAGTGTTATACCTTTACGAAAATACTGATTAAGTATGTCATCAACTCCAACTCTGAAGCGCACCATTATCGCTGACACACCTAAAAATACAAAGTGTTTTGACAAATAAATGTCCGTCACTGTTAAAGATGTTGTATTAATTTGCTGAATAATAGAAAGATGCAAATCATATCACTTTTCAAAATTCCTAAAGCTATTCGTTATTCGCGGCATGCTTCAGACCGGCGTTTTTTCTCACTATAATTAATATAATATATAAGAATACGAATTGCATTTTTGATAAAATATTATTTGTGCAAATGCTTACATGTACAAAAATAAATTACTGTTTTAGTGTAAAATTGTACAAATGATTTTTTTAAACAACTATATGACTCTTGTTTGTGAAATTGTGAAAATGCATGAATACGGAGTAAATGTGCATGATATCCACATGAATACATGATATATCGCTCAATGAAATAAAACTCGCATGTAATTAATGTTCGAATGAAAAACAAATGTTGGCATTCAACATTTTGTATTTTTATATGACTATAGATATACAAGATTTGATAAATTTAAAACTTCGCTTTCCCTTTCAAAATGTGATAATTACCGCGAAATTTAGCACGTGAGGTTAACATCACTGTAAATACTTCAGCGTGTTCCCATAAACAGTAACAGGGAAAAATCATGGTGTTCTAACTATGATGATCACGGCGCAATTTAGCACCTGAGGTTAACATCACTTTTTAACACTTCAGCGTGTACCCATATACAGTAACAGGGAAAATCCATTTCCCGAAGTAAAAACAGCGTTAAGACTAATCTATCGAAAGAAGGAAGGCAAAAGTAAAACGTTAAATTTTCTGAACAACTATTCATATGATAAAACAATTAATGACTTTCAGTATCGGTTAAAAACCACAATTTAATAACCCTCGAGATGTGATTATCACCTTGACCGTAAAAACGGCCTCGGTAATAATCACATTTCTTTGATTGTTAAATTGTGGTATTAACCTCATCAAAAGTCATTAATTGTATAACGTTTAACGTCATGTAAAGGTAGTTATGTCTTTTAGAAAAGACGGGAGCATGATTCATAAAAGGACAAGGTCACTATTACAAATGTTTGTTTATATAATACCAATGATGATACAATGTCGTTAGAACAAGATATTATCTCCTGGCTAGAACTTATTATGTCATGGGAAAAAGACAGTATCTCATGGAACCCACATAGCTTTCTCGTGCTCACGACGATTGTATACAATCAGAAGATTTTTGCTAAAAATGTTAAATAATGTTTTGTTCAAAACGAATATATGGCAGTTGCAATGATGAAACTACCGGTGCATGGAGAGGACATGCAATTTCTTTCTCTTGTTTCAAAGACAAAGTCGCGACCACGAGAAAGCTATGCGGTGGCCACTAGATACTGTCTTTTTCCCACGACATAATAAGTTGTGGTCGCGAGATACTATCTCGTTTCCACGACATACTTAGTTGTGGCCACGAAAAAGCTATTTGGTACCAACGAGATAGCGAACTCGTACCAACGAGATACTATCTCGTTCCAACGACTAAGTCGTGGCCATGATATAGCTTACTCGTTCCCAGTCGATACTATTTCGTTCCAACAACATACTTCCTCGTTCCAACGACAAACTAACTCGTTCCCACGAGAACCTAAGTCGTGGCCACGATATTATCTCGTTGCACCTATCTCGTTCACACGACATACTAAGTCGGGGCCATTACATACTAACTCGTTCCCTCAACATATTAAGCCGTGGCCACGAAATAGGGGGTGTGGATAACCATCGAGTTCGAGGTTGAGTTAGAGTTTGAGTTTATGTTCGAGTTACAGTTCGAGTTAAAGTTCGAGTTCGAGGTACAGTTCGAGTTAAAGTTCGAGTTACAGTTAGAGTTAAAGTTCGAGTTATATTTAACTCGAATTGTTGTTTTTCTAGTACCATATATCGAGTTACGTATAAAGTTAGCGTTAAGATTCGAATTAAAGTTCGAGTTAAGATTGGTTTCAACGCTATCTTTTCTTGTATTATTTCTGAGAGAATGACTAATAAAGTAGATCAGGAATTTGTGCTGGTTGATCTAAAAAAGACCGAAACGATAGTCGAGATGCATTTGGCAATATATTATTGGCTGGAACCCCCTTTTCTGTGATCTGATCCACATTAATTTTGCACTTCTACTAGGCGCTTTTAAATGAAAACATAGTTTGTCATATAGTTTAAGTACCGGAAGTCCAAAGAGTATACGATTTTTGTTCTAAAAAGTTGTCGTAGTCATAAAAACACAAAATAAACTCAAGTTTTTAATAATTTCATACTTTGATATTAAAAATCTGTTTTACGAACTGAGAAAAAATGTACAAATTCTGTTTTCCGTTCAAAGATTAGGTCTTTCGAATTAAAACAATGGCCAAGAGAAAGCCCAGCCCGAGATTTTGTTTCAATTTAAATCTACATCGACTCTTAAGAACCGTGCATTCCAAACAATATGAAGACTTTACCAGGGAGATATCTTTGTATAAGTAGATTTCCTTACTTTTTCCAATATAAAAACATAAAACATATAACAAAAAAGCATCCAACAGGATTACGTCCAAAATTTGCATTTACAGAAAGTGGGCGTTCTGGAGTTGAAACCCCGGTCTCTTCTCGAAAAGAGAAATAATTTCATGCAAAAATTAGGGAAAAAATCACAAAAAATCAACTAGATCTTCCTTTACTATTAACCCCCATAAGCACCTCCTAGAAGACCCTAAACTGCTCAAACAAAATTTGAGAACGGCAGAAGAAGATCAGTACGAAATTATAAACATTTGTACAGTACTTATGCACATAATTCCGAGATCTTTGGTTACGATTTCAACAAGTTAGATGCTATGTAAACTGTTCCAAACTAGCAAACATCTCCATACCTTATTAACTGACACATCAAAAACAGTCTAATACGCTATAAACCAGACAGAACTTATTTCAATACCAAAAGGAAATGATACACTCATTTAATTTGAAATTAAAAATTAAAAGCCTAGTTTTAAAATTATTAATAGCAGTTTTTTTTTTATTTTTCCAAAGAAAAGTTGGAGTTATGGAACTTAAGTCAACTCCATGTTTCGCAATAAAAAAGGTTCGATTCCTTTGGAGGAAACGACGAAAACTTTCTGTTTCATTTTGGGCTGATTTTCAGACATGCGTGTACATATATAATCCTGGTAAGTGGAGAAAGCTTGTTTCTTGTTCATGTTGTTGCTCGCTGTGGTGTGCATCCTTGTTTTCCAAATTACAAAACTCTTTTTTTTTATTGTGAAATGTTTACCTTTTGACTTTCTTTTTTTAAATTGTTAAATGTTTATACAAATAATAATTTTTAGAATGTATATATAAAACATATTGAAATATGTCAATATGACGACGACGACAACGCCAATCCATACCTCTTGCAATCATTTTGCTGTGCATGGTGGTTAAAAAAAAATAGTATATACTACTATTATTATCTAAATTGATTAATTGTATTATTATTTCTTACGCATGAAATTTTATAACAAAAGGTATTAAAATGGGCCAGTTACGTTTTCTTTTCAGATTCTCTTCTCTAAAAAACATCTGCAGTGCGTGTCCATTCTTTGCCAACATTTACAAACGCATTTTATTAAGAATTCCTACAATTTTTACGTAACTCGACGTTTAACTCGATTGTTGAAGTTGTAATCCATTTTTCGAGTTGACTCGAATATTAACTCGAACTCGACTTTTAACTCGAACTCGACTTTTAACTCGAACTGTAACTCGAACTGTAACTCGAACTTTAACTCGAACTGTAACTCGAACTTTAACTCGAACTCGATGGTTATCCACACCCAGAAATAGGTATTTGTTTGAGCAAAGCTCGTTGTTGAAGGCTTCACGTTGTATAAGTATCTGATGGCCACGACTTAGTATGTCTTGGGAACGAGATGCTATCTCGTGCTCACGAATGACTCAATATGTCCTGGGAACGAGATAGTATCTCGGGAGTACAAATTGGTATCTCATGACCACTTAGCGTGTCGTTGGAACGAGAAAGTGTTTCGTGGGAATGAGTTGGTTATTTTGTGTTCACAACTTAGTAAGTCACGGAAACGAGATGGTTCCCCGTTTAAACGTGTTAGCTATCACGTGGCCAATACTTATTATGTCCTAGAACGTAATAGTGTCTCATGACCACGACATAATTCTCTTTTGCAAATGGCTTAGGATGTCGTGGAACAAGATAATATAAAAAAATCACATTTTCCCTCCATGCTGTTGTAGTAAAGCTCACAGTAGGTGCAATATATTGAAAATCATTACACTTACCAAAAACAACAAAGACACAACATAGTATGACAAAGGCTGTCTGAACATTCAAATGATCTGCAAAAGGTGATGTTTAGGAGTTAATTCAGACATAACGAACAATGCATTTAAAACAAGACTACATTGATTGTAACAATAAAACTTACAAAATGTAACAATGATCTTGTGATTTGATAATCCATGATGCCGAATCTAAAGATAACAATTGATGAGCAAAGTACAGTCAAACTGGTTGTGTCGATTTCGGCTGTGTCGATAACTCTCATGTCTCGATAGGATATGAATAAGTATCAATAGTGCATTGTATCGGTAATTTGTTAGCTGACCTTTTCCTTTACTCGTACGAGGCAAAGTTTTTCAAGGGCTTATTCAAAGAAAACAAAAATATTTAGCCCAGTCCTTTAATTTCAGCTTCCGCTACATAGACGATGTACTTTCTCTTAATAATCCAAAATTTAAAGAGTATTTACATCACATCTATCCCATTGAGCTTGAAATTAAAGAAACAACAAAACACCTACTTCAGCTTCGTACCTAGATCTGTTATTGTATATTAACGAAGATGGACGTTTGAAGTCTAAGCTGTATGATATGCGTGATTATTTTAATTTCCCAATTGTGAACTTTCCCTTTCTTAGCAGCAATATACCTACCTCTCCAGCCTATGGAGTGTACATTTCACAGTTGATTCGTTACTGTCGAGCGTGTAGTTTGTACAGTGATTTTTTGAACAGAGAAAAAACACTGTCCCAAAAGCTGCTTATTCAGGGATTTGTTCAACCTATGTTAATTTCATCCCTCAAGAAATTCTATGGCCGTCACCATAACATCATCGAAAGATATGACGTGTCAGTATCCCAAATGAAAGTGGACATTTTCAGCCAGATTCACGTCTTCATGGATTTGACTACCGACTTTGACATTTTCCTGGATTAACCCACTCACGGTGTGACGGGTGCTGTTAACAGAGCAGGTCATGCTTACCCTTCCGGAGCACCTGATGTCACTCTCAGTTTCACTGGAGTTCACACTGTAAATGCTTTGTTTTGAATGTTGTGATTTCTGTTTTTGTGCTTTGTGTTTGTCTAGCGTCGTTGTTTTGTGTCTGGCGTGTTCTCGTTTTGGTCATGCCTTTGGACGTCGATTTTTGTAAATTTCACTCTTTGTTCCTTCGGTATTCTTCTGCCGTTGTTTGATCTCTTGTAGCGAATATTTTCAGTATTTGCTACCGTCCGAATACGAAAAAATATTGGCTCAAATATGTTTAAAGCCAGTTCTCCTTCGTTTATTTGCACCTCAATGTATTACAAAGAATCATCATTACAAATAAGGAATGATCGTACCAATAGACCATATCCGAGCTCTGGTACCAGGATTTACCAAACCACTTTCCGACACGTCACAGCATAGAAAACGTCACGTCATAGAGCCCAAAACGTCATGAAATTATGTTTTTGAAGTACATTCTTGGTCACATGGGGCGGACATACAAGTAATTGTGACGTAGGGTGGACAAACAACAGCTGGTTAATCTAAATACCAGAACTCGGATATTGTCTATTCTTTTACTTATCATAGTAAATTTCCGATTTCTTGATTTCGGTTTTCAAAATTTGTTCTGTCAAATAATTTAGTTAATTACCGATGAAAAGAATAATAAACGGAGTCTATTTGGTTTAGAAAAAGTCTATTTTGTTTCAGAATGAGTTTTTCCTCGATTTTCATCGTAAAAAATTTACTAAAATTTTATCGGACTAAATGTTTAGCAACTGAAATCCAGGAAAAGCTCATTCTGAAACAAAATAGACTTTTTCTAAACCAAATAGACTCCGTTAATAGAAGTTTTGTTTCTGATACTTCAAATATTGTATTATGATGTAATTCAAAATACATGTGGTATCTAGTATTCATATTTTCTCTGAAAAACAAAGCACCTAGCATATTCAATGTTCTCAACCAACGTTCTTCAAACATGAGACTAATTGGCGAATAAGTATTTTATGATACAAGCTGTTTTTTTTAAAGAAACTTAATAAGTCAAAATCTAATTATCTTATATGCTGAAAGAGAGAGTCAGAAGAGATCAAATTTAGTATTTGTTTTATTATTATGGCCTTAAATGCCATGCATTGCATCCTACCATTTTTACCTATATTATTGTCATCCAACCAGTGTTGATTTAGTCTTTTTTTTATTAGACCATGTTTACTTCATAACTCACGAAACATAAGTCACATTTTTCAAATACAAAAAAAAGAAATCATAGGAACTTGCTCTTTAGGGTTTTCAGCCTTGGTCTCAGTATGTAAGGTAAAATAGTGTCCTTTGAAAAAGTGTCCTTCCTGTTATATATTTCAATGGAAAATCCAAGAGGACAATATTTCATGATCATCATGCGTTTTATGCCGTCCTCGGACTTATTCATAGGTAATCATTGTAAAGCTGGACAGTATTTCACAGCGGACACTATTAGGCCATGGGCTGAAATCACTTACCGTGCACCCCCCCCCCCCAACACACACAAATACACATATGATCAAGACCGATTTTTCCCAGTCCTTTTATATCCCCTCTTTAAAATAAAACATGTTAACACGAATATAACATGCACGCATAGACAGTATAGGGCCACTTTTAGAGTACTCCACACAAAATTCTTGTATTTTAGTCTTAATCTTAATTTCATTTTTTAAGCTTCATAATTTTTATGCAGATAAGTTAGATATACTGAAATTTGGTACCAGATTTAAGCTTATTTAATATACTTGACAATGAACACAAGTTTGGCTACTTAACGCCATTTTTATGATCTGGGGATGCAAAACATGTACCCCTACCCCTGCAAAAAAATGCGAAAATGACGTTTTTTTTATCTGTCAATCCCTTTCAGATAAATAAATCACATCATATGATCTAGTTTTTATGCCTAATTTATCAGTTGTGATACAATGTTGAAAAAAGACCATTAAAGTCCTTAAAAGTTTGATTTTTGGTAAAAAAAAAAATTTGAAAAATGTGTTTTATGGAATTTTAAATATTTTTACAATATCGAATTTCTTACTTCTGGAACGTACAAATTTGAATATAAATATCTAATAATTGCTAATGCAATAATGATTTATGATGTGTAAGCAACAGATAATGTGGTAAAAAATTTAGAGTTAGACTTATTGTGAGATCAGAAATACCAAAATTAGCACCCTCCCGCATAAAATGAAGGGAAAATTTAAAATATTCAGGCTCAAAGTGATAAAAAGATAATGTCTTATGCAAATTGTCGTGTGTATTACAGTAATCCTGACATGCAGAAGCCTATTTAAGTAGATTCAAAATTTTTATGGGGTCTTTTTTGGACCTCCTGCTCGAAATTTTATGACAAATGGGAATTTTCCGTTTTTCAGATTTATTGCTGTTTTACTTAAAGATGTAAAAACTTCATGAATTGGGTATATAACGTAATAATGTTGATAAAATATCGTTTCATTATATCTAAGCTACATGTACTAGAAAGTATGCTTTTGAACATTCTAGACTTCCTTATCTCTCATAAATTGCAAACATATTACCCCTCCCCCCGCAAAAAAAAATCGACACAATTTATATCATTTTATTAAGCTTGAAAAGCTTCAACACTGATAACATAACATTTCAAACACAAAAAAGCACATAGACTCCCATATATAACAAATAAGGTCATGCGCGGGGTTTATGGGCAGTTATACAACAATAAATCTTTGAACTATGTAATATTCCGAAATACTGAAAATTTCCATTTTGCACGTAAATTGCCCAAAATATTCAATTGTACCTATATTTTCTACGTTAAAATTGCATATTGCAATATATCAAATGCATTTTTTAAAAGAAAGTAAAAATATTAGTATGTTTTGTTCATATATATGTACAGACAGGCATATTTTGGGGATTTTTAAGCATGATTTTCTTGGGGTAGGGGTAAAATTTTCGGTATTTGGAGTTACATTGAACACTCCTTGTTTTCTTAATAAGGGTTTTAGATAATTTATATATCGGTTAGATTAATGAATTGGCATTTCAAAAGATAAATCCTCAAGATTTGCCACATATAAGTATTTAAAAGTTTATTTTGGACAAATCTGAAATGCTGAAAATTCCCATTTTTCATCAATTTTGTAAAAAATATTGAGTTTAATATTAATGCAACATTTTTATATGCAATGCGTGCTTTTTGTTATTTTTATGCGGATATAGACAAAAAATTGACTATTTTAGCGTAAATTTGTTGGGGTAAGATTGTCGGTATTTAGGGTCACAGTGAACACTCCTTGCTTTTCTAAACAATGTTTTAAGACAACCAATGTATCGCACAGGACAATTAAATGGCATATACATTGTATGCAGATATATCCTCCAGATTTGACATATATAACGATTTGACAGTGAACATTGGACAAATCTGAAATATAGAAAATTCCCATTTTTCATCAATTTGAGGCAAAATATTTGAATTTAAGTCAACAAATGGCTGTTAAAATACCAAATCATGATGTTATTCATGCAGCATTTTCATAGTTAACACACATTATGCGTGTTCTGTTTTTTTATGCTAACAAAGACATCAAATTGACAATTTTAGGGAAAATTTGTTGGGGTAAGATTTTCGGTATTCAGAGTCACATTAAATACTCCTTGATTTTCTATACACTGTTTTCAGACAACTAATGTATCCATTTGAACAATTAATTGGCATATCTGCAGATATATCCTCCAGATTTGAAAATAAATGACAGGTTAACAGTGAACTTTGGACAAACCTGAAATGTTGAAAATGCCCTTTTTCATGAATTTCGGGCAAGATATCGAGTTAAAGTCAAGAAATGGCTGTTGAAATACGAAATCACAATAGAATTCATGCAGCCTTGTCATATACTACACAAAATTTGCGTATTATGGTAATTTTCATGCGAACATAGACAAAACATTGACAATTTTAGAGTAAATTTGTTGGGGTAGGGGTAAGTTTTATGGATGTAGGAAGTTTAAAATACTTCAAAATTGCCATAATTTGTACCAGTTGTAAAGAAGACATTATGTACTTTCATTTCCCACCAACTTTTAATGAAATTTAACCACTCATAAATAAGATGAGACAGAAAGGGACAAAACTTTGTCGAAAATGAAAATATTCAAAGATGTGTTTTATTTGTCTATTTAAAAATGATAGTTTGGTCATTCAAAACATATAAACATTTTGTTAACATGCTTAATTTTCAAGAAAGGACATTCAAACACTGAAAACAATTCCAAGAATTATGAAATGAATAACATACTGGTTTCAAAAGACAATTGAACCTACACAATTTCGAGAAAAATCTTAAAATTGACGTCAACATTTTGAAGGGGTAGGGGTAAGGGTTTTCAATTTTGATAACGTATTTGGAATAGAAATGGTACTTATGTGGGATATTTGTAAAGCTAATACCATAGGCTATCATTATATACCAGGTTTTTCATAACTGAGAGGTACCAATCAACAATTTGTAGTTATTGAAAGAAAAACTTTATCAAAAACGAAATTTTTCCAAAATTTCGTTTGATGGGTCTAAAAAGGGGGCCTGTTATGCTCATATTTATATGCTTAATTTTGAAGACGTAATAAAGAAGGACTGAAATTATGGGTGGGGTTCAAAAGTGGGGGTGCAGGGGGGTTATTCCAGACAAAAGGATAAAACATCTATCCTTCGGTTAGACAATCCTTCGGTTAGACAAGGATCCAAAAGTTTATGTCATTTTCCGACTTATTTCACTATCGTACAAGACATTTCAATTTGCCTTCAAGACCGGCAACTTTAAGTTCAAATGTGCAATCGATCTTTTTAAACTTTTTGGTAGTGTATGTCTTTTCTCTTCATTAAATTTTTTTGACGTTTCAGAGCAAAAAGAAGTATTTTGTAATACATGATTGTGCAAAGGAAGCAATGATTAGGAAACTACCCAAAGACCTGCATCAGCATCTTTCAAGTCTAAATTTAGCACTAAATTTTAGTCGCGATGGTTTGAAATACATTAACAGACGTTACAAGCTTTTTGGTCTTCTTGTTGATCGTTCCATTGAATCATAATTCTAACGATATAAATGACATAACTGTCACTAGCGAATTGGGGTGTTTAACGAATATTTCACGAAGATTGGCATATAAAAATAAACTAGAGGCATCGAAGTACCTAGTATATAGCTCACCTGGTCCATGGCTGACATTGACAGTCTAATGGGGGTAATTACAAAAATACCGGACAGAGTAGTCAAGAGTCAAAGTCCATGAGACAAATAGAAAAATAAGGTGGAAACAACCGGAAAATTTGTCGACAGCTATGGTCCTGACTGGGTACGGGCATTTCAAAAGAAATGGTAGGCTAAATCGTTTTTATGACATGCCAAACCTCCTCTTCCATTGCGGTAGTATCCGATAGTTTCTCAACAGCAATTTCTATTGAAAGGTCGTAGACACTCAAATAAAATGATTATCCAAATATTAAGTTAAAAAATAACCTCAATGTTCAGCGAACTGCGGGGCGATTAATTTCTCATTGCAAGTACACCATTTTGTGAAATTTTCTTTGTTGAATCTTGATTTTTAAATTTTTTTTAAAATATAAAATAAAATTTGGGGGTTTCCGTTCATTTAATCACAAAATTTATACTGAAAATGAAAGGATTATACAAAGAAATACTAGGTAAAATGACTTCATAAGTGGGTAACTTTTCAAAAAAAGTCTATTATAGAAGATTTTGTTCATACTTTGCATATTTTTTTTATTTTTTCTATTTTTTTTTTTTTTTTTTTTTTTTTTTTTTTTTTTNTTTTCTTTTCTTTTTCTATGAAATCAATACGTTGGTTAAATATGAAAAATAAAAAAATACGGGTCAAAATAAAATAAGAACGCTGAACTATTGTCCGTTAATGTCGCTAATCATATCTATATGACAATTTTTTATCATATTATCTGACATGATTAACTTCTGGTTTTCTCTAAATCTGTGTTTAAATTAATCCTTATATATGACAATGCTGTAAAATAGAAAAGGGAACAATAATTCAAATGGAACCTATCTTTAAAATTTGTATTCATTAAATTTCGAAATGTTTGAAATGTAAATGAACAAATATTGGACAAAAATGGTGGAATAAAACTATGGAGGCACCAAAGAGGGTTTCAATTTCTAGAATATTAATAGACCTCGATTGTAAAATTCCCTTTTGCGTCTTAGCATCAATCGTCCTTATTTTTGATGACAAGAAAGTACATATCGAGATGAACGTGAATGTTGGAAGCAAATGACAAATTTTGGCCGTTATACAAAACCCCAGGATGCACTTGGATTATTGACTTGATGATTAAGTCATGATAAAGTAATCGATCCTTACTTCATAATGAAATTAAAAATGAAGTTGTATGAGTAATTACACCTGTCTCCAAATAGAGTATAGTTTTATCTTGTGTGTTGTATTTTTATGATTATTTTAACAATGAATCTGTTTGCAAATAGTTATGCGTACAGAAATATCCTTTTTTACAACGACTGTATTATCTTTTGTTTTATCTTTCGTTATTTTTGTTGTTCCGGAAGAGCATATTTCTCTCATTTTTTCAAAAAAAAAAAACATAAAAAATATACACTGCTAGTATAGAACATAATACTCGAGGAAAGTTAGGGTTCAATTTATATGACTTTTGATAAGTTTTGCGATTTATGATTACAACCAACGTTTCAGTGGTAATTCCTTAATAGAATTTAATAGTTGAGGATGATATTTTTAAAACAAAATGCATTAATGAAGACATTCCTTTCGACGAGTAGTTTTAAAGAGAGACAGATGTTTCAAAAATTTTTCAAGTTGTGTCCCTTTATCCCGATTATCCAAATACTGCAACTCTTGTGTATTCTAAGGCAGGCCTAAATCAATGCAGATTTTTCTTTCCTTTATATAAAAGACGACTCGTCTTTTAAACGAATATATATACAGTATGTAAGTTTAGGTACATTTTCTCCACTTGATATTTTACCCGTGTCGGCAATACTGAAATTTCTGCAATGTAACCGAAAATATATAAGAAAAGGCACATTTTCTCCATGCGATATTATACCGGTGTCAGCAATATTGAAACTTTCTGTAATTTAACCTAAAATATATAACACGTTTTCTCCATTTGATGGTATGCCTTTGTCTGCAATACTGAAACTTCCTGTAATTTGATCTGAAATAGGTAAGGAAAGGCACATTTTTCTTTAACCTTAAATATGTAATAAATTAAGGAACATCTTCGCCATTCGTTTTGATACCGGTATCCCAAATTAGTGCAGCAACCTGTCGTGAATATCTAGCTTATTTTCGGAGTTTAATCAACCAGCATGACAGACGGCTAAATTATACCTTATATTGAAGGAAATGATATGACGCTTTGGTTTTGACTGATCGTAAACGTGAAATATGGTGCAAATGTTTAGAATCAAAGGTCAAAGGTCAACTTTTCATAATTTACTTTTTTGTATATTTCAAACGTTTCAGGGCATATCTCAAAATATTCTCAAATGATTGCTTTTATTGTCATTGATTTTGTCTCTCGGGTGTTTTATGATAGAAATGAAAGCAAATATCAAGAACAATAACCCCTTCGCAATGTGAATTACGTCCCTTTTCTTAAATGACAAAAATTTTCGCTTTTAGGGATTTCAAAGCAAAATTTATTGTCAAAAATAAGTAATATAACAAAAATAAGTAATTTACATTCATTTAATGAGTATTTACAAATTTTTTGGACGATCTGAACTATGATTACTGGCATTTGTGACAAAAATTTAGTCCAATTAAAATACCTTGTTCAAACAACCAATGAGAGTCATTTTTTAGAAACCATTTTATCAAAAATTTTGTGAACAAATAATATAAAAAGGACATAAATAACTCAAAACATATACACAGTAGTAATTGTCAGCAATTTGAAACCAGAAATAATGTGACCATAGCTCAGTTAAATGATAGCCCCGCCCCACATGGGATACTTGAAAAAGCAAAGTCAATTTTTGATATGTTAAACCCCCAAAATGGTAAAACCAAAGTCTAAAGCAGGAGGTTCATGGAGGAATCATGTGTTAAATGTTCTTTAAGAGTTTTATTAAATCCATCCATTTGTTTAGGAGGGGTTGCGGATAGTATACCATTATCCCCTTCAGATAACGTATTGTAAAGATTATGTTTGGCAATGTGACACCTCAAAAATTGAGCAATCGAGGTCTAAAAAAGACAGAACGCTATGCCATCATTTGATAAAGATTCTCTTAACGTTTCATTAAATTATTTTCATTTGTTTCGGCGGAAATGTGGAAAGCGTACCGATACCCCTTATGAAAAAGAATTGCAAAGTCTATGTATGGCTGTGGGGAAACCCTCAAAATTGGTCAAATCAAAATCTAAAATAGAAAGT
>MJUU01049859.1:12289-25444 GCA_002080025.1 Modiolus philippinarum
GGGACCATTGTTTAACATTGGACCCTATGGGGAAAACACGTTCAAAGATTTTCTCCTTTGAAACTTCTAGAAAATGAGACACTTTAGCATGGGGCTAATTTTGGCTGAAGTTTATGCCAGTTATGGACCAGGTGAGCTATACAGGCACTTGAGAGCTTCTAGTTTGTTTTTCTTTTCATTTTTTGTTTTGTTTTGCTTTGTTCTATTTTGGTTTTATGTTTTTGTTTTTGCTTCTTTTTTTTTTCTTTTTTGTTTTTGTTTTTTGTTTAGTTTTTTGTTTTTTGTTTTGTTTTTGTTTTTTTTTTTATTTGGACAACATCCCATCTCCACGTTAAAACGACCCAAAACTAAGCATCTAGGGGTTTGGATAGTATCTTGGTTGTTGTATTCAGAGGTTCTGTTGGGATCACTTCTTGGTTATAGTATTTGGAAGTTCTCTTGCCATAACTCACAGAGATAAAAATACAGACCTTTCATTCCTGGAGGTTCTGTTGGAATAACTCCTTGGTTACAGAAATCTTTATTCCGACAACAATGCAAAACAGGCCATCCAGCCATCAACTTTGCAATTTGTTTCTTCTTGGGACGTTTATTTTCACACAATAATGGTGACTGTCTATCAATGCAGCCCCTTTCAACTATATTTGTCATTTGACTATAACACGCATGACTAGCTGTACACGTCTTTTTTCCTTCTGATAAGCATTCGTAAGTCGTACACTCGCATTCAAGGCCTGAAAAATAAGAGGAATGAGTGAAAACATTTAACCTGTAATGCAGCAATTAAACAGATACTAGGTCGGCGTCGTAATTCACCTGTTATTACTTATCTATCTCGACGGTTGTTTACACATTGTCCTTGCCACTGTATCTTCCATGTTTTCTGACTTATTTTCGAAATGATAAAAATGTTGATCAGGTCAATTCATAATAAACGACAAAGAAAATCGAAGTATACAAAAGAAGTTTTAAAATGGATTTATATTGTGTCTGGAATTTTAGCTGAAATGGGAAAAACAAAACTATTTTGAAAACAAAAACACACTCGGCTTCGACTCGGTTACTATATATATGAAAAACATCGTTGTTTGAGGTTTTCCCAGATAAATATTGGCTAAAATCTAAATCTAAAAGTACACATGTCAAACTTCGGACCAGATACATAATCATGTATGTTTATTTAATAATTAGCTCAAAGTCTGTTTTATCTCTTACCTAACAAAGGTTAATTACTGTACCTGAACACGGTGATTAACAATAAATTAAATGAACATATACAATTTAATGGAGGCACAATTAGGAGTAACATAAATCAAAATTTACTTCGATGCTAAATGTATTTGCAACATTAAAAGGTTCCTGCATCTCTTGAAATTATGTCATCTTTAAAGTTTAAACGTTTTGGAAGATATATTACTTGCTGTGTAATTTGGTGCCTGACGTTCGTGCAAACCTCGTATACTGTTCTAATTTGTTAAGATACTTGACAAAATGGAACAGCAAAATGCAGTTACTATTTCATAAAACTATTGAAGATTATTAAAGATGAGAAAAGAACGGAATATCAATTTTTACCATTCAGGGTCTCCATGCAGCCCCTAAACGTTGGCTTGGAGAATGGTTTCGAAAATGCAAATTACAAAAATCGAAAAATGTCAAAACACAAGTGAATTTGTAGATTTTGGCAATTTAGAATTGGGGGGATGTCAGTTGACGGTAATATAAAGGTGTTTTTTTTTTGGTTTTAAAATTCCACTTGTTCCCATTTATCTATTATTCTCGTCTGCAAGAATCCAATGGTTCTGCAATCCCTAGCTTATATTGCTGTTTTTGATTGTTTTTAAATCATTTTTTTTAGTAACTTCTCCCTTAGTGAGTACCTCTATTGCATTGTTACAATCAATTTGACAAAATTAATAACTACATTACATACAAACAAACATGTACTTATATTCTCATTATTATTTTGTCAATGCAAAACAGATGGGTTCTCTTATTTCTGGCAAACTAATTGTTAAATAACAATATGTAATCTGCAGACGTTCGGAAACTATAAAACCATCCATGTCTGCAAAATGTTTAACATGCATGGCTTGCAGAATAATGACAAAAAAAATCTCTAGAGAGGAAATTGGGGATTTGATAAATATTTATAACAATTTATTTGAAGATTTGATGATTGGAATATAAGACTATGACATGTTTTGTTCCATTAAAACATTTGAATTTGACACCTACTTGTAATTCCCCCAAGTAATGAAAGATGGTGAAAATGGGCTCTTTCAGAAAAATCACGCAGTTTGAATATTGCAGCTTAGATGCAGCAATCCATGTCCCTTCGTTTTGTTCTTTCTTGCCATATTTTATTCAACAAACTGCTTCTTTTCCTTTGAAAAACTACCATAAAACATTCTACTATTTCAGTCAATTCTATAATTGTACTTTTTAGAAGAGCATTCACTGCAACACTTTTCTCATGCGTCATGACGAAGTGTGTGATACCCCGATTAACATATTAATGCAAAAATTACTTTATTACTTAAAAATTACTTTATTACACAGCAAGTTATGAAGTGGCTGTGAGGTATGAGCAAAGATCCATGTTGAAGGCCTCGTGGTTGACTTCAAGATGAAGAACAACAATGAAAGCTTTGATTTTACCATGTATTTGTAGGTACTTTATTTCTTTTCTTTTTCATAAAAGGCCAGTGTTGGAACTTAAATGTGACAATCTAGAACAATTTGTAATATTGGAGGGAAGGGCAGTATAGTAAGATTGTTTTGTTGAATTACTGAAGCTCTTTCTTTAATATATATCCAAAAGGCAACCCAAATAGACTATTTCTGTTCCACGGCTAATTTTCTATTTACATGTAGTAATTATAGATCAACTCAAGCGTGTAAATGAAACCGATTATCCGATACAATATTCTTTTCAACTTCCGTTCATCTTCAGTGGAGTTTGCTTAAGAGCACAAAATACGCCCACTATGTTAATTTAAAGAGGATCAAATATTTTTATACTGCATAAAAATAGTATGTTAGTGTAATATAAAGGCGGTTCATGACCCTGCAGATAAAATTATGTTGCATGGTTGACAGATGTTCACCTTACTATACAGGGTTTGCATAGATTTGGAAAAATAAAGTTGTCGAAGCGCTAAAGGTCCGGATTATTTTTTGTTCTTAAAAGCCATAAACCCAAATTACCAACATAAATTTCTAACATAAACATTTGGTTTCATGGTGCTTGTTATTTAAGAAGTATATTTTAAATATCTTCATCATTTGATTTTCAGGGGGGGGGGGTTGTTTTGGCGATTTTGTAAATAAATAATTTAATCCTGGTGCCGGTGAAAATAAGTATTTTAATCCTGCTTGTCATGAAAATAAATAATTTAATGTTGATTTGAAAAATAAATTTTTTGTTGCAAACGTAAATAAATAATTGGATGTGATATTTGGTGAAAATAAATAATTTGTTCGAAATTTTCAAGAAAATGAATAATTTTTCTCGGCAGAATACACGTGGAAAAATCGCCCAAGCCTCCCCCTGAAAATCAAATGGTCGTCCCCTCATAACGTAAAGTTGATGAAGGATTGAACGTGTTGAGTGCGAGTCTTAGCCTTGGAACTTGTGAAATATGGTCTTCATTTGAAACGGGTTATTAATCATGCTGAAATTGGTGGACGTCATGTGGTAGCCAACATCAATTTTTTCAAAATTGTGCAATCAGAAAGATACCTGCAGTCTCTCACCGAATCATTCGAAACAATTTAAATTTGAAAAATGTTGACAAAGAACAGATATTTCTACTTAAAATGTGCTACAACGTATTTAAAACAAGTGACCTTGCAAAGTTCGCGTGTTTAATCTTTTAATTTGCGGGTGGTTCCTGTCAAGACAATGTGCTCCATTTATCTTACTTATTGTTATCTCGAGAATTCTGAAGACCCTTATTTATATCGATATAAGCGGCACTTGTTATGTAATCAGCAAAACGTTTATCTAAATTTCTGTTTCTTATCATTTAACAGTTAATCATAATTATGCTCACATGGGTATTATTTATAATTTGAAATATAATAAATAACAATTAACGAAAATGGCTTTTTTCTTCTTGAAGTGCCTCCACCCATGCGTTATCATAATTAACTTATTATTTATTTGTTAACTACATAATTCCAGCTGAACAAGATTTACTATATTTTATACAATGGAAGGAACTTTTTGAACACTAATTTTGTACTTTCGGGCTTTTTGATCTTTTTGTTAAACTATTGGTAGTAGGACAGTTTTTGCGTAGTTTTGTTTTTTGGCATTTTTGGATTTTCGGATTCCTCAATTTTTTTTTTTTTCGATTATAAATGCACTGAAGAGACTTAAGTCAAAAAGACCATCAATAAAAACTAAATTAACAGTAACTTCGGTTTCCATCTTTAGTAACACCTAAAACCGAAAAAGAAAACTGTCTGCTAAACCCCAAAACAATAAAAGGGACAAAAAGCCAACATTGCATGCATTCATGTATGATTAATATCACCACTGTGGATAAAATAGACAAAACTTTGGGTACATAGAATCAGAATCAGAATATTTTTATTACCAAATTATAAATGCACTGAAGAGACTTAAGTCAAAAAGATCATCAATAAAAACATATAAACTACGAAACGAAATCGAAACGAAACAGTATCTGATCATGAAATTCGTGAAATGAAATTATTTCAGCTCAGCTTGAACGTTTAAACTTGCATCCAACAAAAAACAGCTGATGCTACAAAAAGGTGAGTATTTACGTCCACAAAACGGTACAAATTATTCCATGAATTTATGTAACTTTGCATAATAATGGTTGCGATGAACATAGTGGTTGCAAAAAGAAGAGCCATATATATACATATATAGAGTGCTTGGCTGTATTTAAGTTCCCAATATGAATTTATTTTTGTTTAATTTTACTGTTAAAATGAGCTTGATGGTTAGTTTCTTTCCCTTATTTAGAAAAAAAAATTTATCCTTGCAAGTTTCGTTGTGTTTCCATTTAAACTTAACAAAAATGTGTATCGTATAATGATTTGGAACGTCAAAAATTTGAAAATATATTTAAAGTATTTCACTAAAGAACGTTTGAAGTAAAATTATTTCTAAATCATTGGGAGAAACTTTTCGTCGTGCTCTTTTCATCAGTATAGAAAATACAAAAATCGGTATTTTTTTTAAACAGTAATTGTTTTTTCACTACATGCATAAGAAAATTTCACTATTGTTCTAATATGACTATCTTTACAAGATGTCGTCTAACAGATATTGAATTGGCGAAACTTTAAACAACAAATTTTGCATTTTACTTTTAGTACAATTATCCTTATATAAACATCTATATATTTGTTCAATGAGGACATATAGGCCGAATTTCTGTCGTTTCAAAGACACTTTTTAGATCAATTTTACTTTATTTTTAACAATATAAAAAATTAAATAAGAAGGTCAGATAAGTAAAGAAATTGAAACGACAGATAATTCTGTACATAGGACTGTGACTAAACATTATTATTCACATATCAAACCTAAATAGTTTATTCAAGTCAAAAAAGTAGATAAGTAGAAAAAAGAAGGGAAACGGGGAATGTGTCAAAGAGACAACGACCCAAAGTCTCTACTTTTTCAGGATAAGGAGGTTTCACTAAACATAGATCTTACAAAAAGCTGTACATTGTATTACTGAAAATGTAATATTGAATTTATATGAAAAGGTATTTGTCTTCTTGTTTATTTAAATTATTTGTATATATCTTTGTCATTCTCGTTTAGAAATGATATAAAACTGTGCATTTCTTGTGCTGAATTATTAATATCAACATAAAAGGATGTCAATTTTGGCTAATTCCTTTTCTACTGAAATTCACCATAAAAGTTAAAACGATACAATATGGACTTTTTAACATGTTGGTAGATCATTCGATAACTTTATTTGAAAGAAAGTGTTTTATTTTTACACTTAGGGGGAGAATGACGCACCAACATATTCAAATTCAAAGGGTAGGACTTTTATCATCATAATTTATTTCATATTAATGTGTTTTAAATGTATTTTATCCTTTTTGTATATGACTTTTTGTCGATCATTTTAGAACATTCATTTCTTTACCTGACGAAGCATAAAGCTGTTATATCTTAATTAACAAATTTTAAGTTTTTATGAACCTCAATGTATGCAATAAAATTGATATAATTTACCATACATGTTAATAGGATATACCCTTTGATTTTTTTCGTGATGAATGCAGACCTCCAACCCTCCTCCTGTTTATATTTTAGCAATTTGAGCTATCTTTTGTCTTTCAAAAAACAACTCAACTCTGAAATTGCAGTTAGTTTGAGTATTACACATAGCCATCTCGGTGACGTATGTCTTTTCAGCATAGATAGAAAAGGCACCAATAATCAGGACATATGAAAGAACTGTATGAGCACAATTAACCCCCAAAAAGCATTAGAGTAGCGCCATTAACAACTGAAGAAAGAGGTCAGCGAGAGGGAGATACTCCATAGTTTAAAAACTTTTGATATTTTAAATTTTCAAAATAATGATTCTTTGAAGTACTGAAAACTAAACCGATGAAAGCCTAGGGAACCAATTGACTTACGGGGCATCGGAATTGTGCAACAAATAGTTGCTCGAGGGAGATACTCCTGAGGTTTATGAATTAACATTTGATAATTTAAATTTTCAAGTAATAGTGTTTTGAGTTTTTTGGGTTCTGTAAACTTACCTAGCGATACCCTAGGATATCAATATTTAGCCCACCGAGTATAGCCCACTAGGAAATGATCGACCAAGTGATAACAAAACGCCGAAAATACAAAACGAACCAAAACTAGAATCCTTGATAAAGTGAAATGATACCAACTAAACAAATGAACCGAATACAAGAGAGAAGAATATGAGTATCTTCGCAAATGGGAACAGAAATAATTTTGATCGTATGGAAATAAATCAGCAAGGGATTTTTAAGTTGAGGGTATCGGAGAAAACGATAAATGTACGAATATTCAAGTCTTTTCATAACATTACATGAAGGTTTTCAATTATATTTCCAATAACTTACAGGGATCCAATCGTGCTCCTTTACAAGGAGTGTGATTTATGAAAAATAACCTTAGGATAGGCATAATTTGTGATTTCACAAATTTTGTGAAAGAGGACTCTTCTAGGACCCTATGAATGGGTATTTAGTTAATGAGGTATGGCCATTAAGGCGTGAATTTTGTTCATATCTTGGGCCATTTTCAGAATATGCTCAAATATTGTCGAAAATCGTTTAAGGTGGTCTCTGGTACGTGTACTTATTAGATATAAAATCAATATATGCCACACATATATGCTTTCTGACTTATTAGCAGTCGAACGTGGCTGTAAATAGCCTTTTGTGTCCATTTTAGCTATTTTACAGTGTTTGGAGTGATAGTACTACTAAAAGGACACTGAGAACCAAAACCATCTTTTTTTTATTGCATACGTATAAACATTTTACCTTCCAAATGGCAGTTAGTTTATTTTCTGGATGTCCTATGCCACGAATTTTAACAAAAACCTACAAAAATTGTAAAAATCTGCCAAAATTGCATTCAAGTGGCATGTTCAGTGGCTGAATCTATTATCCAGATGTACGAAAACGCATTTCAATTGATTTTGTTCTGATAGTGTATATAACAGATGACCTGTTAAAGCCGTTTCCGAAAAGATTGAATGCATTCGCAAAATTAGTATGCTGAGTGAAATAAATTCACGGGAAAATGGCCATACCTCTTTGTGGGGAGATTAAGATGTGCAATGAAAAGAAAACGAAATGGCGAAGTATGTTTTTACAAACGCTGTCATCCCCGGGGTGTCATCCCGTGTCGACAAATATACAAATTTCAATAAAATGATACTGGCCAAAGACATCCATGTGTTAATTTTGTTTTATAGACGTGAATAAATAAGAAAATATGACAAAAATATTAATACGCCTTCACTTCAATCTATAGATGTGAGATAGTTATACATTAATTTTAATATGACACGTGTAATTTGTTAAACTATGATAAATATCTTGTTATATATTAAATACTACGTATTGACAAAAAATCTTTTATTAAAAATGAAATTTTACACGTCTCACAACGACCCGTACATTTCACCTTTAGATTCGACATCGAATGAATTCAAATAGGGTAAAATGACATAATCTTGTTGGCGCTTGTAATCTGGTCTGTGAGACGCATTAATCCTAAAATTATGATTTTATCAGTTTTAACCATCGAATAAACTTTAAAACATTTTGATTTAAAGCGAAAAGAAATTCGATTATTAAAATTAAATCTGAAATATTTGGATATATTAATTCCTTGTTATAATATCTCTAGGAGATATGGGTCACTTTATATGGAGAATTTGATTTAACAAATTAATTGTCCCTTATTTAACGCCATGGCGGCAGCTGCACATAACAATGCAGGCGCCACGAAATCCGTTATTATCAACTATTATCCTAAGATTACCTCCCTTGTGAGGACAATTTATACAACAAAACATAATTAGTCGATTTACGTATAATTCGATAAACATGTTGTGACATCTTATTTGATAATTACTAAAGATCGTATTTTGCCTTTTGTTACATAAAATTAAGTCAAATTTGCTTTGCATTATTCTTAACATGTCTGAGTCAAAGAAAGAGTGACACTTCAACTGATATTTTCAGTATTACTCTAGGCAAACTCATTTTAATTTGAAATTAACACCTGTTCTAAAATCTTGTATTGATTTGTAAAAACTGAAGATATAAATAATGTTTACATGTACTTGTGTTTTACATTATTCATAAAGGTCTAGAAAATTTTGAATTTGTTTCTTGACATGGGGACAGATCAGTAAAATTTGTTCGACCTGACATATTGAAGCATTTTTGGTATACCGAATCGACAGACCAATTTGACGACCTTACTTTGCGCTTGTCAAGTGGTGGATGCTAAACATCGAGCTTACTGATAATTCTCAACCTTTCGAGCAACTAATCACTCTGAAAACAAGCAGTACATACTCGAACAGATCTGAACATGATGAATCTGAATACCCTGATACCATAGGATAAATAATTCTGACATAAAGGAGTAAATAATATGAGCTTAAGGAATCTAAACCAAGAAATGAATACTCTGAAATCAAGGCATAAATGACTTGACATCATTTGAAAAGAAATGAGCAAAATGAAAATACCAAATACCCAAGTTGCTTAATAAACAGTAACTTTCGTTATGCTATAAATGTGTTTCAAGGAGTAACCTCTCATCTGAAGCATTAAAATAGAATGACATGGAAAGCCACAATCCACCAACTGTTATCAAGAAATAAAAATTCCCAAAAATATCGAAATAGGAGACAAAATCCGGAAATCAAGGAATACACAAGCTGACTATGGAAGGCCTGTTTACAAAATGAAATCATTGGTTTAGATAGTTTTCACTTGTTTTGTAATTTCAATAACTTTATCTCCTATAATTTATCAGATACATTTCCTAACTTCATTTCTTTTCAAGATTGTAATTTTAGATTGCATGATTTTTCCACTTGTACTTAATTTTATTTTCTGTACAACATTGTTTTCTGTTTATATTTCATGTTCTAGTGTTGTGTATTTGTATTTTTTAATTTGTATGTATGTTAAATATGTGTAAATTATTTTTGTTTTCAATTTGTCTTAAGGATGTAGTAAGGCGAAATTATGTTTGCATGCAAACACAGGTCACCCAAACCAGAGTCCATACTCAATATGTTGTGTTGTAAATTTATCACCAAATGATTGTAATACTGTGTTCTGAAATACTTTTTTGATTCCTCATGTAAAAATTAGTATCTTAAGCTCGTTATATTTTCGTCTATCATTGCTATAAGTGCTTTGATTCATAGGTCAAAACATTTCTGGATTGCATCAGAAAGAAAGCTACGTCATAATGTTTTCATTATTGATTCTTCGATGAAACCAGCATTCAAAGTTAAAGTGTATTTATTGATACTTTAACATGAAATAAAGTTTTGGGTGTGTGACCTTGACCTTTGACCTTGACCTTATTTTGAAGGTCCCGTCTTCCTGAACATTTTGTATTTTTATTTTCAATGGTATTTGAGCTATAATAAAAAAAAACCCTCAAAATCGAACATCAAAATCGGTTTTTGGTCCATAGGCCGAAAACGATTGGTCCGATAATTTTGGACCAAATGTAGATCTTAACACATTTTGCAATTACATTTTATCAGCTATCTATTACAGTTTATGAGTTAATCCAACGACAAGGTTTAGGGTCAAAGTTCAAACGGACCGATGACCTTTGACCATGGCATTTTTAAATGTAACACATATCACCTAAGTTGAATGGAAAAGGTTCCAGGCTTCTATCTCTTACCGTTTTAGGGAAAAAACATATTTAACGATATGACGAAACATTCAAGGGGCATAACTCATGAACGGTTCATTATAGAGTTTCGGTCCAAATGTAATAAGGTCCGTCATGACCTAATAAACATTTTTGTCATGCATATTTTCAACTATCTATTTTGTCATACATATTTTCAACTATCTATTACAGTTTTCGAGATAATCCGATCACAAGGTTTAGGGTCAAAGTTCAAAGTGACCAATGAACGGTTGGTCATTTTTGAAATTAAAAGACCTTCTTGCATATCTTTGGGTTGTTATCTACAATGTTGCCAAGTTTCATTAAGTTAAGACCACCCAGTTCTGAGAAATTGTTTGGACAAAGTTCATAAAATTCATTGGAGAATAATAATATTGACAAAATAATAAGAAACACAACAAAAACAATAAGTCTCCTAACTTCGCTTGGGGGACTTAATGATAAGAAACAGAGTAAACACAATAAGTCACCAAACTTTGTTTGGGTGACTTAATAAATCTACAATTTTAAATTGATGCCATAAATGGAAAGAGCATTGTCAAAGAAATAAAGTCAGCTAAAAAATTAATAGGTTATGGACCTTGTTTTCAAGATATTTCAAAATGGAGGAAAAAGGCTCTCTTGGACTTTTACCTAAGTATAACATGGACACTTTATTGACTTCTTACACATAGAAGGAAAATCTACAATCTGATGAAATCTTATACTGACCTTAAATGAGCTACTGAAACCTTTAATGACTAGGAAATTGAGCGTAATAGGGCAAAGTATATTACACGGTAATAATGGATAAGATCCGAGAAACCCGAATTACTTTTACAAATTTAAAAAAAAACACCTTGCTACATCCTTAAACGCTTTAAAACAAGTTGAAATTCAATTGTTCAAAAGATGAATATGAAATGGATAATGTACAACATGTAAAATGTAGATGGACAAAGTGCAAAATTAACAAGTTCAGTAAATAAAGTACTAGCAAAAGAATAGCAATGCTGTTCAATTGAAATAAAGTTAAGCTATTTACTTTGATATATTGAGCAAATTAAACTATATGCAGTTGTTAGAAAATGCAAAAGGTATCATCTAGAGCAAAATTCGGTGCAACATGGTTCATAAAAGCATATGAATGTACAGTGGAGATGTAAAAACAACAATTTAGTAAATGTGCAAAACAAAAGAAATTCAAAATACATCAAAAGGACGTGTCGAGCAAAAACAAATTGATTTGTTTTTCAAATGCTTTGTAATTCACATGTCGTAAACGCATTGTAATCTACATGTTTCATTGTAATTATGTGCGATAAATGAATTGTAACTAACGTATATAGATAGTTGAAATGTCATGGTATATTGTAATTTCATTCTATAACTGCATTGAAACAAAGAGATATAGATGTATCTATATGTCTCTGATTGTAATTTAATGGAATAAGTACATTGCAATTTACATGTTGTTAATCGCATTGTAAACTGCATTGTATTTTAAACATTTAGCTTTATTTTAATTTGCATTTTATAACTGCATTATAATGTAATTAAAATCACTTTACAATTAATTTGTTTTTGCATGACACGTCCTTTGTACTGGGAATTTCATTTGTTTCACATGATTCATTAATTGAATTGTTGTTTTTACATGTCTTGTTTAGTACACTATACATTCATATGCAAATATTTTGTGAACCAAGTAGCAATTGATTGACAGAATTTTGATATTTTTGTTTTACGTAATACCATTTGTATATGTTCTAACAACTGGATTAACTTAGTTTTTTTGTCAAATATCATGTCTTATTTTTGAAGCAATTGAATTGCATTGTCATTCTTTAAATACTTTGCTTACTGCTATTGTTTGTGTATTTTTGTTTCATTTTACTCTGTAGTTTTTGCTTAATATCTGTACTTTGTTAGGTTTTTTCATCTCTATTAAGTATTCGTCATATTTTCATCTCTATTAAGTATTCTTCATATTTACGAATAGTCTGTTTTGTGCACTTATTTTGATGATCCCCCGCCGCACACACACACACACACACACACACACACACACACACACACACACACAAATCCTTATGTAAGTAGAATATATGAGTCTGCTATGATAACTACTTTTGAGAAAATAATTTAGTAGTGATAGAGTTGACCCAACACCCAAGACATATTAATTACATATACAAAATCTAAGGCGTAAATGTATCTTAGGTGTATGTTTCTAAACAGCAATTAAACATGACTTATGCCTTTTAAAAATATGATACATATCTTTATAATATTGTATATGTAATAGCCCATTTACCACAGGGCTAAAAGAGACATATGTTTTGTATTATAATATTGTTCTAAGCTATTAAACACGAGATATTTTAAAATGTTTCATCGTCTTAATTGTGGTAAAAATTAAATTTTATCATGACTAGTCTAACAAGTTATTTCGATTTAACTGAAGTTTTTTGCAACAGGATATGTATGCATCTCTTAAATATCCTAAAAACCAAATAAAAAATCCATAGATCAAATGATCCCATTTCTCTGAGATAGATCCCTAAACCCCATGCACTTCTTTAAATGCTTTGGAATTATGAGTCAAGATCTGTATGTGGTGACATATCAACAAATGGATACAAAAACTTACCATGCAGGACATGTGAAAGAACCCAAAAATGGAAAGTCTTAAACAATAGAAATGTAGAAAA
>MJUU01049859.1:25545-53104 GCA_002080025.1 Modiolus philippinarum
ATACGGGCATCAATAATTTGGACCTTTCAGATGGAACATAAAAATGAGAACTTTAATACGCATAACGATAATTAGGACCTTTCAGATGAAGCATTAAAATAAAAATTTGATACATACAGCAATAATTCTGACATTTCGAGTCAGAACTTTAATACGTATCAGTAGGACCTTTCAGATGGAGCGTTACAAATAAGAACTTAAATACGTACAACGATAAGTAGGGCCTTTCAGGTGGAGTATTAGAATCTGAACCGTAATACTTACAACGATAAGTAGGGCCTTTCAGCTGGAGCATTAGAATGAGAACCGTAATACCTACAACGATAAGTAGGGCTTTTCAGATAGAGCATTAGAATAAGAACCGTAATACTTACAACGATAAGTAGGGCTTTTCAAATGGAGCATTAGAATAAGAACCGTAATACTTACAACGATAAGTAGGGCCTTTCAGATGGAGCATTAGAATGAGAACCGTAATACCTACAACGATAATCAGGACCTTTCAGCTGGAGCATTAGAATGAGAACCGTAATACTTACAACGATTATCAGGACCTTTCAGATGGAGCATTAGAATGAGAACCGTAATACTTACAACGACAAGTAGGGCCTTTCGGGTGGAGCATTAGAATGAGAACCGTAATACTTACAACGATAAGTAGGGCCTTTCAGATGGAGCATTAGAATGAGAACCGTAATACTTACAACGATAAGTAGGGCCTTTCAGCTGGAGCATTAGAATGAGAACCGTAATACTTACAACGATAATCAGGACCTTTCAGATGGAGCATTAGAATGAGAACCGTAATACTTACAACGATAATCAGGACCTTTCAGATGGAGCGTTACAAATGAGAACTTTAGTACGTACAACGATAATTAGGACCTATCGAATTGAGCATTACAATGACAATTTAAATACGTACAACGTTAACTAGGACCTTTCGAATGAGCAATTTTAATACGTACACCTTTCAGATGGAGCATCAGAATTAGAACTCTGATACGTACACGTGTTAACGTTTTGTTACAGGAAATGAGATAGATCGCACGCGACTGATCATGATTTTATTACCCATATCAGCAGTGTTTTATCTATATCACGCATATCAAGTTTGGGTTCTTTCTTCATCAGAACGTGTTTACATGGTATATTATGTATACACCAAGTTATAAAAACTTGATGAGTTATGAAAATGTTTAGCATCAACAGCGTGAGCTGGCAAAAGAAACTTTACTCGCACCATTCAATTAATTAGCGTTTGCGTAATGTTATATAATCTGTTTCGTGTCAAATGGGGATTTTATATATCACAAGTACAGCCATTAAAAACGAATGATGCTATATTATCCGAGATATAATCTATCTCCTAGTACCTTTATTTCTTAGTATGTCGCAAATCTTTGTTTTTCAACAGAAGCAGTTTTCGAGTCAAAGACGAGTGGCAGCCAATTGGATCGATCAATTCACGAAAACTGCGGTGTTGTGATTGATTGGATACGTGCAATTTCTGAGAGAATGACGTTAGGGACAAATTAACACAAATTTTGACGTCAGAGTTGTAGCTGGAAAATGCAAGCCCAGAAAATTATAACTTTCACTGCAAATTGTCGAAATCACCAGTCACCAGGACTGCATGTCCCGATATATATCTGTTTTTATTTAATCAAATTTTATATCAACACTGAAGTAATTAAAGCATTTTTATTTGAACAGCTTATTTATTTTTTTCCGTCGTTACCCCAAACGATATTCAATTGACCTTTTTTTATACTTCGTAGAATACTATACTTGGGTTCGGTGACAATCACAAAGTCTGAAAATGTGTATCTTCGATGATATTTATGTCTTATACAGCGGTATGTCGAACTTATATCCAATATTTTACAAGCAATAAAGTTCTGTTATGTCTTGGATCAAGACAGATATATATAAAGTTAAGGTTATCGGTTTCCTTCAAACAATGTAATAGATTTCTGTCTCTGGTGTGACATGGTTCTCTATTAATAAGCCATCATCACTAGTCAGACACTGTCTTATTAGGCGCTTGATTAAATCTCAAATATACCAGATCCATCCCTTGATTTTTTGTTTTTAGACCAATAAAAATGATAGAGATCGTATAGATAGCCAATTTGTTCTATCTTCTCACGACTGAAGTCGTCATGCTGACTTATGGGATTGAGGATAAGTGTTTCAAGGCATTATTATGGCTTTAAACACGGAGACAATTAGTCTAAAAACCAAAGATATGGTCACGAGAAGTCGAATGATGACAACGTTTGTTAGACGGAACGGTTTTTGTCTCCAAAGAATTGTGTCAGGAAAGATACAAATGGTCATAAAATATGAGAATAAGAAAATAAAAGAAAAGGAATTCATTATCTTGTGAAGCTAAACTTGGACATAAATAAAGCATATGCTATCTGTATAGCAGAGGAAAATAAAAATACTGATCTACCATTAAGTTAAACTTTATGTCTTGATAAGTTGGACTTTTTTCTAGTTTGATTTTTACTGTGAGTCTTTTTGTGTATTTATTTTTAGCCATTCACCACACATAGGGGAGGGTTTGTATCCAAGAAAACGAGTTTAACCCCTACGCAATTTTTGCTTCCATTTTTGTGAGTTACAAAGCAGTGTCACGATGGGTTACAAAGCAGTGACGGTGAGTTACAAAGCAGTGTGACAGTAAGTAACAAAGCAGTGTGACGATGAGTTACTTAGTGGTGTGACGGTGAGGTAACAAGTAGTGTAAATTACGAAATTCCATCAGACTTCACAAAACTGTATTGAATTGTATCATATCTTAGCATGATTTTGCACAATTTCAGTGTTTTTAAAATTGAAATTGATCAGATTTATACGTATCACTCTATATAAATGCTGTGTCCTATGAAATTCTCATGAAATTCTGCAAATTTTGGTTATCCAAACTCCTTGATAGTTCTCACAAATAATAGCAAAAAGATTTGGATTTCAAATTTAAATTGGAATGAAATAAAGATATCAAAAACAAAGATTTACAGAAACATTGACCATGTTTACAGATCACTTATAAACCACCTAGACCGCTTATATTAAAAATTTCAAATACCTGAAGTTGTAGCTAATTAAATTGAAAACTAAGCTTTGTGCCTTAAACAGACGCAATGACTGCGATATTCTTTGTCTTTTTAACAATAAACAATTGACTGGGTGAAAGGAAGTCATAAAATCATGTGCATGAGTAGAACATGCATTTACATGCATTTCTTATGACTACATGTGTGTAATGGATTTCAAAAGATGCCAAAAGGATGATTTACAATGACATGTACTTTGGAGATTTTGGTACTTCTTCGACTAAAACAGTTTGTCTATATGACTTTTTTAATGCTCATGTGTGACGTTTAAATTTGACGCATGGTCTGAGTTCATACAAAGTTTCAGATCGTTACAGGTATTAATCGATTAAGGATGTCGCAATGTCATCATGGGAAGTCAGTGTCGGAACGCCCCTTTATGCAATGACATCACTGGCGGGTCAATGTCGGAACCTCCCTTTTGTTGGAAAAATTCGCCGACTTTTTTTGCAAAAGAACCGCCTGGTACCTCCTCTATGCTATGACACTTAAAAACTTCCTTTTTTAGAGGATGTCGGTGAAACCGGATGTATCGATTAGAATCAACTACAAAAGAACTCCAATATTATGTTAATTATTATTTTTTTTAATTTACGATGTACATTTTTTCCACTTTGGGTTGAATAAACAATAATGAAGATTGAATAATGTAGATCCTTCATTCCCGAGGCAATGCTTTGTAGTGACCCCCTTCCTGACACCGCCCAACAACATCACAGAGTGTATTAGAATGCTGTATTGTTTTTTTTATAGAAGAAACTTCAATCACATTACTTTCAGATCTAGACACTTTCAAATTTGTTCTAATTTATGGTTGTCATGGGGACAAGAAAAGCTTCAAAAAATGGTTTAAGAAAAAAATATAAACTCTATTTCCTGGTTAATTAAGTGGGAAGATTCTTCTACTATCTAAATTGTAGGACCTCTTTACCGAACTCTTGCATAACTAGATAAAAGCAAGATAACACTTAAATTCATCGTGTTTATGAGTAAACTGCAAAATCTGTATCATTCCGTGTTTGATTAAACCTATCTGCATTACAACTTTGAAATTTGAAGTCGGTTGCAATTTTTAGTGACATTTTAAAACGAAATGAGTGGATATTTAAGATAGCCCTGTTAAAGTGTTGGGTTTTAAGAATTCCATTGTAGTGATAGTGTATCTTAACATGTGTTAAAGCAACAGGTAGTCAACATAGGGCAGGTAGATTTTCAGCAGGTGTCGTATAAAAAGTATACCTTGAAATTATCAATGTTTATTTTACTGGTTCGTTTGACCTTAGGGGTCAAGTGTATGAATGTACCCACAGTTATTGTTGAAACACAACCAGGTATAAAAAGTCGAATCAAATCGTGTGAAATCTGAAGATATTGTCACATATTAGCAGGAGACCATTTGTAGTGAAGACGTCATATCTATCTGTACAATGTGTTGTTTAGTTGCAAAATTTGATGTTTGATAATAAGAAAATCGAATGTTTGCTGCGATGCATGAAAAATGCAATATCTAAATTTTTAGAAAATTTGTGTGAGACTAAAAAGTATCTCCCTTATGCAAAGCTCTGTCCTTGGTTTGTTTTGGCTTCTCATTAGGGCCTTTTTGGTTAGTTGTTCTATCAGCTTTTTTGTCGCCATGGTCGTCTGTTGAAATTAAATTTTCATTATCTTTGGTATCTAGTTATTGACATTTATTTTGCCGTAATTAATGGAGGATATAAGTATCATCATATGTGCGTCTTGTTGTCATTTTCGTTTATCTCCCATTTCCGTTTTAAAGTCCTTCTATATTATTAGCATATTAGTACCATTGAGATTGAACTCAACATTGGTGCATATTTTTTTGCCTATAAAATGGTAGCCAAAGCGTATCTTCCTTGTGTAAAAGCTTTTCCCTTAGCTTTTAACCTGAAAAGGGGGGGGTATGGTTTTTTTTCTGGACAGAAAATTTTATTTATTTTTTCACGCGTATCAACAAAATATTTTTTTTTTCAAATTTTACATTATTTTTTTGGGCAGAATGCCTCCTTCAGAAAATTTTTATTCATCATTTTGGCAGCCAAATTATTTTTTTCACATAAAATCAGATCCAAAATATTTTTTTAGAAAAAAACATAGCCCCCCCCCCCCCTTTCAAGTTAAATGGTCGGACCCTAAGTTTGCATTATTATGTTCTCTATCAGAATCTTTTAAACGTTTTAATTGTTGATTTTCCAAACGTTTGATTTTTGGCTGCACTAAAAATACACAAGTCGTAGAAATGAACAACCACAGAACAAAAATTTACAGCAATTTCCGTACACTGGTATATTTTGTTCTTTGTGTATAAATTTTTGTCTTTCAGCTGATTTTGTGTGTTTTATCTCCTTCAGTGTGTAGTGAGAGGCGTTACTAAGGACGGAAGTGAAGGGGCAGGATAAAGCTGGTGCTATGTACTCTAGTACTGAAAGAATAGGTCTCTGCTGCATCTAACAGCTTGGAAACGCAATAGTTCAGTGAAACGACCCCGTTTGTCAGGCGCAAACACGGCTCCAGGCCATACAAGCATGCAATGGTGAGGACTTGGCAGCTGTAACAGCTGTTTAACACAGCAAAACTTTGGAAATGAAAACTTTTGTAGGTTAAATACTGGTTATTGGAGACACGTCACCGGACAAGGACCAGATGGTAGCTTATTTGAGTATGCTTCTAGTTACACAATTACACAAAATATGCAGACAGAAATTAGTATTGTGCAATTGTGCAGACATCTCATTTAATAATCTCTCCAGAGGTTCCCAAGGGGGGACATGACAATGTTGTCAGCGAAATCCATTTATTTATGTTTTATTAATGAAAACAGCACAGAATTGTTATTATGTGATGAAAGCGACACAATCATTAAATAACATTTTCAATACAACTGAGGATTTTGGCAAATTTGAGTCGATGAAAGTATGATAACGCATTCATAACAGAAAAAAAACTAATTTCTATCGAATTTTTGTGACGTTTTAGTCAATAATATCATGATATATGGTAGTTCAATATTTGTTCCGTTATTTTATTAACTATGACATCAATTATAGTCAGTAAAATTAATTTGATTTTTTTACATTTAGTTTATTTCTTAGTCCGTCATTTACAAACTATATCTTGTGCAGAAACAAAAATTTTAAGAAATAGCGATTTATATAAAACGGACAATAAAAATTGACCATTCTAATTTATAGCTGAAAATGGCAAGCGGAATACATTTCTTAAGGGTGAACATGTGACATTGTTTTAGTTTCATCTTTGGGGACTCGATTGTCTAGGTCTTGGGGCAAAATTGCCTTCGAAAAACGGAATGCAGGGTCATATATTCTTCTGTTTGGAGCTTATTAATTAAGCCTATTTCTCTGACTCTATTGTTGACATTTCTTTACGTTCTTTTTATCAACTCAGTTTTAGGTTGTTTCGCAAAATGTATGGATTTCGTTTTTCTTTTTTTTTATCTTCCAAATGTACTGGTAGGAATATGCACTGGTGAAGTTAGTGCAATGAAGAAAATCACTGCGTTCTGTGGTATTTTGCCATTTTGAAGAATTTTCCATTTAAATGCAAATTCTTATTACTCATTCAATGCTATGACACAGCCAGTTGATATATGCGTCCGATTAAGACATTTCATCTCCATCGGATTTGCGACAAGAACAAACTGCGTGGTTATAATTTGTATTTAAAGCTTTGAATTACACCTTACTACCTAAAGTCCAAAATGTGACTTCTAAGCTCACTTTCCAAAACTGAACATGCCCAATTGATTCTTTAGTGTTCTAAAATGAGGAACGAAGGAATATGGAGTAAATGCTCATGAGACAATGTCTCTGCAGATACATGGTAAAACAAAGCAATGCAACAGCGCTTTTATTGTTGTTCTAAAAGACTGTTCGCTGAGTACCAACTTGATTTCACCATTTACAATTTTGACGCTGTTTCGCCTACGCTGAGCAGGCAAGGATTAGATCAAATTCTTAGATCACTTGTCTGAGAAGTGAAACATTTTACAGAAAGCCATTTGCGGGTCAAGTTGTTCCGGTGGTAGGAACTTCGTTTTTGGTAAATATTATAATTTGGTGCATAATTTGGGCTAAAATGAAAAAAAAAACATAGCAAAAAAAAACAAAACAAAAAAAAAATGAATCTCTTTTTTCTGGGAATTCATTAGATCCCCTTTTTGGGGGGAATCTTTTGTCACTGTAGAAACCAGACTAACCGGCATCGGATTCCCCCTTTAAAAAGACTTGCACTGTCTTTTGCAAGTCAATTTATAGGACTTTAAACCAGTTGATATCAGAAGTTAAAATTGAAATGAAACACGGGAATGTCGTTTTTGTTAAGTTTTCTTTGTTTTAAAATTACTTGTACACCCCAAAGGTAAAGAAAATTATTTATGTCGGTCGGAAAGACAAAATTTATTGCCCTAACTAATACATAGCGTGTTAAACAGCTATGATGGTCACACAAATGCAAACAATACGTGTGTTTTATTGCCCCTCTTCACACAAACACTCTAAATAACATACAAGTAAAAACACCGTAAAATGTGGCGTATTTATTGTAACCCTTTAACTTGAGAAACATCAAGAGATTGTGTTAAGTATAGATACAAGCATTTCCTCACCATACTGTAGAATTTTGAGTGATCGTAACTTTCTGATAATTAAAACCATCCACATGGAATTGCTTTTTAAGCGTTATGAGGAATATTATTTTATATTTCTTTTCAGCAAAATATCAGTCATAAAATTGTAGATCGCCATGTTTGCCTTTTGATTTTATATTGTGTAAAGCAATGACTCTATAACTGTAAAACCCATATTCTATATCTTTAGATATGTAATTTGGAAAAGTTTCGGGATCAGAATTTTCAAGCATTCGAATTCACGAAGGGCCTATCAACAGTAAAAATTAAAACTATCAGCCAAGTGCGAATCCGTGAGCTCATTATCAAAGTAAAAAAGATAGACGAAGACTCCGACTGTTTTCAAATGTCGCCTAAAATGTTTGTACTGTGATAATGATGTTGCGGATTCGCACTTGGCATACAGAGAATCAATCTCCAAATAAAAAACGAAGACAGTGAAATATAGTATGACATACTATTGTAAAAAGTACCCTTTAACTTAATAGACTTAACAACAGGACCAACTGCTGTGCAAAGCTTTTACAAATCAGAATGCCTAACTAAATGTTTGTTTTTCCAATAGAGTAAACGTTTTTATGCATTGATCCGCCTCTTTATTGACATATTTCTATAAGGTTGTTTAAATTTCAATACATACAAGCTGGGCTGAAAGGAGGGTATAAAAGGATTAGACGTCTTTTTAATCAAAAGTCAACATTTATCCTGTAATATGAGTATTATAGACCACCAATCCAAGTATATGTTCTACTATATAGATTTATATGTATTAAATCGGGGTCATAAAAGGTTATTTACAATAAAAAAAATAAATGTATTGAAAATGATAAATTGTATTGAAATGTTATACTGACATTATACAAATTAATTGTTAAAAACATAGTGTTAAAGCTTTTTGACGACAATTGGGACCTTTAATCGGAAGCAGACTGCAAAGCTATTCTACAAAATTAACTTCTTTCTCTTTTCTAGACCCCAGATACTTATACATTTGCTTCAAATTGGATAGTACATCAGTCCAGGCTAATATAACTAGACTGCAGCCCAGTTTCTTAATCCTAAGGGCGACTCGAAATTTTTCGAAAGGGGGTGGAAATCCTGAAAATGGTATACAAACCGACGAGCGGAGCGAGGCGAAAAAACATTCGACCATTCCCCCCCCCCNCCCGGTTACTTAATCCTGTGTCGGACTGAATAGTCAGTGCTGGTGTATTAACCATTTATATTATTACACTATTTGGCATAAACTTACATGTATCTAGAGCATACTTTGCAAAAGACGTCGACAAAAGTAATTCAGACAAAACGACAGATATAATTTTGCTAGCTCCCGAAATTTATAACAATTTATCACAATGTTGACAGATGTTTCTCTCTTAAATACAAGATAAAATTAATCAGAAATCTTTAATATTGTACACATTTCTTTTTATTATGATATTGACATACTGTGATACAAGTGGACGATTTTAATACGTTACATTTTCTAGTTTTGGGTTATCACTAAGATCTAGAATTCATTTCAGATTAGTAATTCAACAAAAAAGATGGGTCCTACATAGCCATTTAAATATAATTAACTCAGAGAAATAAATGGCCAGCGATTTTGTGTAATTAGTTGGTTAATACGCTTCGACACGAAAACACGAGTAACAAAAGCTTAGGTCCTTAGACGGAAGACAAAAATAGGTTTTTACAGTGCAAATCGACGTTATCGCAAAAGTTCATCTGTATTAAGAGGCAACGAACCGAGATGGCAATATACAATTGTACATGGAGATTGAGAAGGGTTTACGGTTTAAACCAACGTAGCTTTGGTATGGTTTGAAAAGTAAAATGAGAACTTTACTGATTGTATTTCATAAATATTATTTTTTTGTTTTGTGAAATTTTATTCCACTATGTCATGTGAAATGTTCTCACGCGACGTTATATTGTTACTAAATCTTTGTTTGTAAATATGAAAGTAGTACACATTTTTTCTTTGAAGCAAGAAGTCATTTTTCACTTTAAAAGCAATACACCAGTCCTTTTTACCCGTTTCAGTGTCATATATTTTAGTGATTGGGGTGCGTTCGAACTACCCACGTATAATACAAATGCATAAGGTTTCTTGAAATATTACTACCGTCGAATACTAAAGAACTTATTTCTCGTTCATTTTTGAAGAGTTTGATTAAAGGTGATGCTGCCAAAATGCCTTATCAACAATTACTGTTTATATCAATATTTTCTTTAATCTCGTTTTTGCCTAAAACAAAGATAAAATTTTAGATAATTTTGTCAGTTCCTGTATATATTCCTAGACATGTTTTAAAAGAATCTTTATTTTTTTAATTAATTTTGAAATTACTACTTTTATGTTTTATGCTATAGGGAAACGGAACAGAGAAAAAGGAGGTTTGGGTACCCATTAACGGCCAGTTTAACCCTATCGCTGTCTTTTGCTAGTGCCGGTGCCAAGTCAGGCTGTCCCGAGATCCTATCGTTGTTTACATTTGTTTATTGTCTTTTGTTTATCTTGTGCAAATCATTGGTACATTGTGGCATGTGTTTGTGTTTTTCAGCCATTGTAGGTCTTTCCTGGTTATCCTTTTCATTTTATTGAAAACTTTTTTAAATCATCTTGAAAAATCCAAAATAATGTAAAATTTGAGTTTTCATATTCCACATTTGAGGGAGAATATTTTTAGAGACAGTGAAAAAATGATTAATTTTTAGTTTTATGAGAAAAGCAATCGAAAAAGAACTGTGGGAGAACCGAAACTAGAAAATCATTTGATCTTTCAATCTTCTTCCACTTCTATTGGTTCTAAAAAATTTTGACGTTGTCCAGTAAAGTTGAGTGATTAGCAATACGAGCCTGCTATTTACACAAGAATGTATATAGAACTGAAGTACTTCTCTTTGCATCGAACTGGTATTTATAAACAACTTTATATTCTTGAAAACATGCAGTCCGCAATTGCTGTGTAGTGTTTTCTTTTATCGACGTCGACAGTTCCCACTCAATTAAAACAATTATAACTCAGAAACTTACAACGATAGTAATGTTAATTTCAAAGGATGTTGGTTCTTTAATTTCTATTTTTATGTATATTTATACCATGTTAATTTTTCTTTACGACTGTGCAACGTAGACTTTACAGTTGTTTCGCTAATGCAGAAATAAATTAGATTATCTTGTTGGCGTCAAACTATAATTAAGTTAATTCTACATCCATTAAGATGATCAAAGAGATGTTATAAGTAATCATACGTTTAAAACTTTATTAAAAGTGAATACACATATTAATTTTGTATTTTCCTTCATGTTTTGGGATTTTGTTTATCAAAAAATGTGTATCCACTGTGTCTTATTTTTCTCACATTACGATAGAAAAATTATGTAAACGTGTGAATGCAATCTTTGAACAAATTGTGAAAAAAAAACAAAAGAAGCCAGTTATTGTTAATTTGTGAATCGTGACAGACATGGCGTCACAAAAACTATGGATATTATACATCTTTCTCATCGTCTAAGTTCCTTCTACATGTATATGAAATCCCAATCATTTAGTTTAATATATCGGAACTATATTTTATAATTGTTCCCACCGAACAGCCCGTCCCCAATATTCCAATTAACTACATTTCATGTTTGTTCCCACCGAACAGCCCGTTCAAATAATCCAATTAATCAAGTATTTTATTACACAACTTTCAGTATGAAAATGATAAAAACTCATTTTCACAAATGAATTTTGAATTTCATACGGAGTTTATTTCTAATATTTATTTTTATTTTATCTTTTCACTTATTTATTTTGAAAAACGTTCATTGAATTATGTGTGCTAAAGGAGTCATTCTTATCTTCGGTAGAGTATTCAAGTTAAACCACTTTGCGAAACAACTACATTAGGGAGATTAAGGAATTACTTTTACCCTCGCTTTAAGCTAAAAATTCCGACATCTCCAAGAGACAGAGTTAAAAGCTTTTTATCAACAATTGATAGAAAAATGTAAATTGAATATTGTGAATATTTTATGTTCTTATACATTAAGATAAGACAAAAATGTAAAAGAAAGTAAAGCGAAGAAGGCGACTAAATCAAAAGCAAGCCCTCTGGGCATAAGAAGGATAAACTTTCTGCAAAAGATGCTAAAAGCTTTCTTGTAAAATACATCAACAAAAAATGGCATGTGGTAGAAACATAATATTCTTCTTGGCAACGTGCTTCATCAAGAAGTAGTGATGCGAGCAAAGTTGAACTCTTTAACGTGTATCAAACGTCTAATTTATAGTTTAGCTTACCTGTAATTAAGGAAAATAGTATATTACAAATACAGGTACAAATTACAATTTTCTGCCACCAAATCATGGCGGAATTATAAAAAATCCAGTGTTTATATTATTAACATTTATCCACAACTAAAACTAAAGAAAAACACTATCTTTGTTGTCTTTAGCGTATGTTGTTTTTGTGTGTTCATCAGTTATTAAAGTGTAATGGTTTTTTTTTCTGACTGACGAAGCGCCGTGTAATTTGAACTGGGAGGTCTTTAATCGACAGACGACAACTAGGTTTCCGGCGCGCTGATTGGTCGTGGCTTTATTACTCTCGAGTGGTCGTGTTTACATATTAAACGAGACGAGGAAAATATGTATATTCTTTTCCAATATTGACAGGGAATACGCTAATTTGACAGGCTATGTCATCACACGGAAACGTTCATTTGGAAAATAAATAAATCAGTTTCTGATGCGTTGTTATGGTAACATGATAGCTGTGTTTTATTTCAAATTCATAAATTTTACTTTATCTTTTGGCATAGGAATATTTTAAAAGATTTTTTTCTGCAATTTATCACGAAAACATTTCTATACTCCGATCAAGATTTTATGAATAAAATTATTCTTTATTAATCAACTGTTTCTGTTTGAATGGCATATTTCCGATATAGTGAAATATAAAAGTAATTTGTTTCTTTTGATTTAAGAGAAATCAATTTTTAATACATATTTCTCGTAAAACAACCATAAATCACTAATAATTTATATCAATAAATTTATCTTTATAATGCACGAACGTCAGAAAGCTACCGGAGTATATAAAACAACACCAGCTCTGACATATTACTGCATTCAACATTAGTTAGAATAAATTTAACGAATTACAAAAAACGAGAATACAATTAAGATGTTATGTATAAAAAGTAAATAAAGATAGCACGTTCAGAATGACAGTTTTCAAAAACACTCCATTGTCCCAGTCCGTTATCAAGTAAAACTATCAAAACAAAGGGTTTGAGATTTAGGGAAATTTACCTCTAATTTTGGAACCGTATTACCTTTTTAATATATATTTAATCGTATTTAATCGTATAAGCCATTTGTTGTTATATATCACATTTTTTGCAGCCCAATGTTGACAATAATAGAATAAAAGAATTCAAAACAAAACTAGAACAAAACTACATTCACTTCATATCCTTTTATTTTTCCTAGAAGTGTGTTTTTGATACAAAAACGAATATCTCCCCAATACATATCTTTATGGAGATGATTTGTATCTTTATGTTTCCTCTGCATTTGAATATTACTAAATTTCGTTGAAATCCAATGTGGGAGAATTAAAATTCAAAATTCTATGACAAAAAGGAGCATAACTTCCACAAAAATTGGCTGATCAATCAGACCAGACAATATGCAAAACTAGACATGATTGTCAACAATCCTGTGAAGTATGATTGAAATCAGATGAAAGATGCGGCAGAATTAGCATCCACAAACTTAATTCTGCAAAATTCTAAGTCAAAAAGGACCATAACTCCAACAAAAATTAGCCGATCAATCCAGCTAGATGATATGCACAACTAAGAATGATCATCAACAATCCTGTGAAGTTTGGTTGAAATCCGATGAAAGATGTAGGAGAATCTGTTTACAAACTTATTTTTTCAAAATTCTCAGTCAAAAAGAGACATAACTCCCACAAAATTAGGCGATCAATCCAGCTAGATGATATGCACAACTAAGCCTTGATCGTCAACAATCCTGTGAAGTTTGGTTGATATCCGATGAATTGGGGTTGAAAACTTAATTTTTCAAAATTTAAGTCAAAAGGGTGCATAACTCCCACAAAAATTAGCCAATCAATCCAGCGAAATCAAATGCACAACTAAACATGATGGTCAACAATCTTGGGACGTATGGTTGAAATCCGATGAAAGATGTAGGATAATTTGCGTCCACAATCTTAATTTTGCAACATTCCTAGTCAAAATGTGCACAACTCCCACATTAATTACTTAATTTTTCAACATTCTTAGTCAAAAGTGGCATAACTCCATCAAAAATTAGCCAATCACTCTGGCGAGACAATATGCACAACTAGGCATGATGGGCAATAATCCTGTGAATGTTTGTTGAAATCTAATGAAAGATCTAGGAGAATTGGCGTCAACAAACATAATTTTGCAAAATTCTAAGTAAAAAAGGGGCATAACTCCAACAAAAATTAGCCGATCAACCCGGCGACATGTGCAAAACTAGGCATGATGGTCAACAATCCTATTAAATTTGATTGAAAACCAATGAATGATATGGGAGAATTGGCGTCAACAAACATAATTTTGCAAAATTCTAAGTCAAAAAGAGGCATAACTCCAACAAAAATTAGCCGATCAATCCGGCGAGATGTCAACAACTAGGCATGATGGTCAACAATACTCTTAAGATTGGTTGAAATCCGATAAAAGATATAGGACAATTGGCGTCCACAAACATTGTGTCGGACGGACGGGTGGGCGGATTGGCGGATAGACTGACGGACGCACGGACGGACGACAGACGGAAAAGACAAAAGCAATATGTCTCCCCTTTAGAGGGAGAGACATGACTTTTTTTGCTTTATATGGGTTCACACTATTAGTGCTTTAGTTTTTGTTCATTCTCGTTTATTTGTTTCGTTTCTGGGACTATGTTTTCAATCCAAGGTCTTCTTAAAATTGTCTTAATTTGTGTTACATATAATGAATTTCCGTGTTTCCTTTCCTATTTTTCTTTTTTTTTTTGCCTTGGTATTCGTTTACATGTACAATATCAATATCTTTTTGAAAATAAAACTTAAAGTATTAATCATCTGAGATAGCACAGATATCAACCAAATAAGTGTAAGCACAAGTCATGGTGACTTCAGGATGAAGAAAAACAATGAAAGTGTTGTTCCATTTGCTTAATATTGCCATGTATTTATACGGATTTTGTCCCATGCACATCTACTCCATATCCCTTTATTTGTTCATATACAAGTAGAAATTGAAAGTTTAAAGAATATGTGACCTTAATCTTTTAACTACTGACAAAACATCGTATCATTAACTGTTTTGTATTTCTTTTTAAAGTGTCATTCAAATCTATAAATTTAGGTTTTCAGCTCAAACTATCTATTTCTGCAAGAATATAACCTTGACTTGTGAACTACCTTAAAAGTCAAAAGGTGTCTCTCATTTCCTCTTTTAGTTTGAATAAAATCTATGTGACGTCATGTATTTAGTTAAAAAAATTATATATTCCAATTTGTACATAACATCTTGACATTTGACCTTCTGCCCCGAAAATCAATCTGTGTCTTCCATGTGCTCAAGCTTTCATGTACCCATGTTTTCGTTTCACCTCTCAAGGTACTCTCAAGCTATTATGCGAAACCAATTTTCAATATAGGAAATAAAAGTAATTTTGGATGAGTTTATCGATGTGTAAACGCGACCGACTCACTCACAAACTGAATAAAGTCCAAAGTACATTATGTAAAGTTTGTGAGTGACAGGCTGCATTTACATATTCACAAACTCCTCCAAAATTACTTTTTTTTCTTATAATTCCAATCCTTTGAACTTAAAAAAAAACGAAATCAAATGAATTTGACGTCACCATACCATATACTGCACTTTTCTTTATTATCTCGGAACGTATTAATGGGCAAGAAATAATTTCTTTGCTGTTCATGACCTTGACCAATGAAATTGGACTTTGCAACAGCAATTGGAATTAATTCAAGTTTTTTTTATTTCTGTAAGTCCACGTGACCTTGACAAAGGAGATCAAAATTATTGATAATGAAAATAAAACGGAGTAAATTAACATTAGACAAAGTCTCTATACATGGTAAAATCAAGCAATGGAACAACGCTTTTATTGTTCATCATCCTGAAGTCAACCCGAGGCCTTCAACTATACACACGTCTTCCCGGATTTGAATACCGACTTTGACATTTTCCTGGATTGACCCACTCACAGTGTGACGGTTGCTGTTAACAGAGCAGGACATGTTTACCCTCCCGGAGCACCTGATGTCTCCTGATGTCTCTCTCAGTTTCACTGGAGTTCACACTGTGAGCGCTTTGTTTTGAATGTTGTGATTTCTGTTTCTGTGCTTTGTTTTTGTCTAGCGTCGTTGTTTTGTGTCTGGCGTCATTGTTTTCTGTGTTCTCGTTTTGGCCATGCCTTTGGACTTCGATTTTGTAAATTTCACTCCTTTGTTCCTTCGGTATTCTACTGCCGTTGTTACACAGCAAGCTCAAGACTCCTCTAGCATCGGTTTGAGTGGAATTCATTGCTAAATATCTAACAACTATACATCCATGTTCCTTTTGTTCATTGATGCGTTATCGTCAACAAACATGAAAATAACTGGCAACATGTTCTAACCATCTATGTCATCTGTTGCCAATCAAAACGCATACAAAAAGACAATCAATACATATCAATATCATAGGGCACTCATAAAGTCAATTGCAAGCAAACTTGGCATAATAAAATTGTGACATGTGGACACTTTCAAAAGGTTGTCTGAATACAATTCCTTGCTACCCCCCCCCCAAACGTTTTTGAAATATAACTTTAGATATAAAACATGATGGCATTATCGAGGAAAATTATCATTCAGACATAAGTTGTCGAAATTTGCATATGCTGAAAATAAATTAATAGTAACTTCGGTATTTTGTTATTTGTTACCACTGGGCCGATGAACTGTTAGTCCCCGAGGGTATTCACCAACCCAGTAGTCAGTACTTCGGTGCTGACCAGAAAACCGATTTTATTGAAATTTGCAATCTTTAAATTTTACAAAATTTTGTTTAAAACTAAGGAGTATCTCCCTCATGCATAGCTCTGCCCTTAGCTGAATTTTTGGCTTTTCTATTCAGATCGTTTTGGTTATTTGTTCTCTATCAGCTTTTACAAGTTTTTTGGAAAATGGACTTTCAAATCTTTTGGTTTGATCTGCACTGATGAGACATAAGTTGTCGAAATGTGCATATGCAGAAAATAAATTAATGGTAAATTTGGTATTTTGTTATCAGCTAAGTCAATCTATCTGGATTGTATATATGACCTTGACCTTGAAATTGTGACTTCAAATTTAATTGAAGTCTTTCTTACTCTATAGGCAGAAACAGATTTCATTTGAAATATTTCTGTGAGCTTGATCTCTTCAAACTTTTCCCACAATTTCCATCCCTGCATCGTTATAATGGACAAATGTATGCTGTAGATATTTAGTAATTCTTCAGTTAATCTATTTCTGCAAGGGCTAATTATCGATACTCTTAATTTTCAAAATTCTACGTTTATACCCTCGAAAGTGTTTTTACTGTACACGTTCCACTTCAACCAAAAAATTCATTCCGATGATAAGTTGTAGATAGCAGGTACCAGTCAAACGGAATTACATCCATTAATATATTGCCACGTTTTCATACGAATAGCTTAAAAACGCATGTTAAGATGCTTAAACTGATATTTAAGGATGTATTCTCCAGAGGTTCAAGTCTCGTTTAAATCTTGTTTATGAATTCTTCTTAAACTTGCGTTTCGAGTAAAAATATTTTATTGTTTTACATTTTGTAATGACCCTCCCAAATGGGGCAAAAATTGTGTTCCTACAACCAGTAGTTTTCAAGATATGAAAAAAATTGACCAAAATTGACCATTGATCTCAAGCAGAATTTAGCTTATTTTGGGGTAGGGGTAATAGAAATCATTTTTCAAGAAAATTATGCATGTTATTCATATGATATCTGTTGTAAGTTCTTGAGTATATAATTGTCCAACTATTGCAAAACTGATAAGATGAAAAATTTTGATTTTTACAGATTTTATAATGTCTTGAATTTGACCCCCGCAAAGGAACAAAACATATGCTTTTTCAGTCATATTTCTTCAGATAAACAAGACATTATAATCAGGAAAGTTTGACAGAAAAAATTAAATTCGATATATTTACCAAAAGTGTTCCTCAAAATAGGCCAAAATAGACTGAAATTGCAGAAAACCACCAAAATTAGGGGTTTTCAAATGATAATAGCACAAAAAATGCATACAGACATATGGTTTTCTTTTCAAAATGATGTTTTCAGGGTATTTGCATTATAGAAATATAGGATTTGGGACAAACTTGATGCAGAAAAATTTTGCCCCCTCAGGAGAATACATCCTTAAAATATTTATGTAGAAAATCATCCACATAAAATAAATTTTTACGTGATCTTAAACCCATTGATTTACACTGAAGAGACAAAAGCTGTCGAAACTCAATTGCAATCTACAGAACACAATTTCGGTATTTCGTTGTTTTGGGTACAACCATTTACGATAAATGACATACAAATGACTCTGAAAATATGTTGTTTAACGTTAAAATTTAAAAAATGGAAGTGTCTTTGGATGTTGGAATATTTTCCCACAAATTTATATTACATTCAAAATGACTTTTTATTTGAAGTGATATTGAAACTGTGGTTGCTAGGAAAATGGTGCGTTTTTGAGAGTTTCTTTAAATAAAAAAAAACAGTTCAACTGTGCTTTCGACCTCCAGAAATCAAAATTTGTGACTACCATATCCCAAGGGCTTTGTCTGCATTAATTTAATTGAAATCCATGTGCAGGTATTCTGCAGAAACTATTTTCAGTTAAATTAGTACTCCTTTTTGTTCATGAGACTATTCAAGAAAACCATGATGTCTTTCTTACCGAAAAAGTCTTCATCTGCATAAGTTTCATTTTAATCTATAAAGAGTAATCTAAAGTTACTATGCAAAATTAATTTTCTGCTCATATTATCTTTATCAAAAAGTACATGTGACCTTGACATTTGATCTTCTGTACCGAAAAAATGGCGACTTCCTAGATTCCAAAAGCTTCATAAGTATAAATAATGGTATTCTGAAATCACATTGCTGAAACTTTTTTTCAGCTCGAGCAGTCTATTCTATTTGAAGATAGATGCATTTCTTACTCTTCCTTTGATTAAGCATGTTTAATTGATATGGTACTTATGTGAAATTATAATGCAAAAGCACATTTGAAGCTCAAAATGGCATATGAACTTGACCTTTGACTCACGTATCCAAAAATTAACTAGAAAAACTGTGAGCAAAGATCACTTATAAATACCCCCCACCCCCGCAACCCCATGTGATTCCAGAAATTCAAAATCAATCAAATCAAATTCTGAAATAGGAGGTGTATATCTACATTATGTCACAAAAACTGTCTCAAAGTTTCATGAAAATCTATTCAGTAATATAATAGCTACGTCCATGTTTTGCTATGGGAAACCCCAAAAATCAATCAACTTAAATTCTGAAATAAGAGGTGCAAATTTACAGTATTTCACATAGACTGTAATAAAGTTTTATGAAAATCTATTTCGTTGTTCAGGAGGTGTAACGGATAAGAGATGGGTACCCCATTCTAATGTAATGACTAAGTCGGTAACCCCAGTAATAAGTCAAATCAAATTCTGAAATAGGAGGTGTACATCTACATTATGTCACAAGGACTGTGCTAAAGTTTCATGAAAATCTCTTCAGTGGTTCAGGAGGAGTAGCGGATAAGAGATGAGTACCCACTTGTCATGTAATGGCTAACTCAATGTTTTGCAATTGGACCCCCCCCCAAAAAAAATAAATCAAACCAAATTTTGAAATAGGAGGTGCACATTTACATTATGTCATAATGACTGTGCTAAAGTTTCATTAAAATCTTTTCACTGGTTAGGAGGAGTACCGGATAATAGATGGGTAACCTCAGGTGTAACGAGCGGGCGGAAAGACGGAAGGACGGATAGACAACCCCATCACTATATACCCCCCACTTTTCAAGCAGGGTTATAATAAATTTTATCGGTAATTTGTATGACTTTTCTTTGATCTACAGAGACTGATATTGTCAGTATCACCGAACTAAACACTATCACGAAAATATCACGTCATGTTTTCGTACTATTTGTCGTGCTCATACGCGTAATACGTTGAATGAAGAATGCATATAAATTATTGCAAAAAAACAATTGATTAATAGTGCTAAAGTAGAAATTTCAGCTTATTGTAAGTTATTATAGAGTTTATTTATTATTTTGTGAATGACCGATAAAAGAAATATAGGACATTTTGTTTTTGATACAGACTTTATCACGGCGTAACGCATCAAGCTCGCCCTTACGGGCTCACTTGATACTGGCTTTATAAAGTCCGTATCAAAAACAAAATGTCCTATATTCCATATATATAATCAAGATAACAGTATACACCTACGATGGCCGAAAACTACCATCACATGCAACAGGGAAATCGCACAAGAAAAAAAGACATAAGAGACAAGAGAGAAAAGTAATTGTCTAACGATTTCTTCTGCATATATATTATTGTAACCCAAAAGGTGTTTTGAAGTGATTTTCAGTCCAATCTATTTCAGGTACATCTAGTGCTTAATCCTTTACTTTTTTGCAAGCAGATTGGTTCCCTGAATTTCTAGCCAAAAATTTCAAAAACTATGTTTGAAAAAAAGAGGATCCAACTTTCACTGTCCCAATAAGTAAATTAAATATATCACAGGACAATTTCTTAAATTTTCTTGCATTTTGATATACATTAGGGGTCGGGTCTGATCCGGCTAGATCTGGGTAAATTACGATTTGAAATGATAAATTCTTCTTGAAGCAAAATTTGAAAAATACAACTCATATTGCTTTAATATTATACTACTCAGTATAAAAGCTAGTCTATTAATACAAAATAATACCAAAAATACCGAAATTGCATAAGATACAGTAAATTTCGTTATGCTGTACACGTGTTTCAAGGAGTAACCTCTCTTCAGCAGCATTAGAATCAAATAATATGGAAAGCCATAATCCAAAAAATAGTCAGAAAAAAGTACTCATTACCAAAACTACCGAAATAGGAAGCCAAATCCAGTACTAAGGACATCTACCGAGTGCCATACACGGAATGAAGCCGTAGTATTTTTAAGAAGTTCAGAATTTTGATGAAGACAGTGATTTTTTTTTAATAAGCAAGTAATGCTGTTGAAAGTCGCGACAACATTATACATAAAACTGATCAACCCACTCGTACCTACCCTTTCCTCTTCGTACTAGACAGTACATAGGAATAGGATCTCCATTTCTGACTGGCGGTTGCCATTGCCTGTATCATACCCCCACATCCACACTCTGATATCAATTTGAAAAATACAGCTCATATTGCTTTAATATTATACTACTCAGTATAAAAGCTAGTCTAATAAGCAAGTAATGCTTTTGAAAGTCGCGACAACATCATACATAAAACTGATCAACCCACTCGTACCTACCTTTTCCTCTTCGTACTAGACAGTAAATAAGGACTAGGATCTCCATCTCTGATTGGCTGTTGCCATTGCTTGTATCATACCCCCACATCCACACTCTGATATCTGTTTTTCAACTGACCTACGACAGGTTTCTTTTTGGAGACCTGTATTTATTGTGCCTGTTGCAGTCAATCTCATTGTAATTGTTGGATATGTTGCTAATGGTATATGACCAAAAACCTTTCAGTATTCTTCTTAGGCATTTTGTTTGGAACACGTCAAGCTTTGCGATGATGTTTTTTGTTACCTTCCAGCATTTTGATCCTTACAAAAGGACTCCAAGGGTGCTGCTAAAAAAGTTTTATCTTTGTCTTTGAATAACTGGTTGTTGACCTCCAAATTTTATTGAGGCTGTCAAAAGCCGATCTAACTTTAAATATCCTATTCTCCACGTCCGATGTAGATCTCCATCAGATGATATATTGCTTCCAAAATATGTAAATTCATGTACCTCAACCAACTCATGATGACCACAGAAATGTGGGAGTAATAATGTTCTTCCTCAACAACTCTATGGACAAGCAAGTATGCAGCGACTGACTTGAATGTGGGAGTAATAATGTTCTTCCTCAACAACTCTATGGACAAGCAAGTATGCAGCGACTGACTTGATTGATGGCAGGCTAACAGTACCAATGTTGAAGAATACAAGTCCTGGAAAATGAAATGATATTGCAGTTACTATACTGCTTTTGTAGTTCAAGGCAATTTTTTCAAACAAAGGTAAAGAAATTTATAATCAATTTTGAAACTAAAGAACCGAAAGCAGTAGATAATGAATTTATTGTATACCAGATTTGAAACAAACAGGAAATGAGGAAACACCAAAAATGTTTGAAAAAAAGGATAAAGAACAGCCATCATACGAATATCAAGGACGTATTATCGAGAAAAACAAATCTGTTAAGTCTTTGGGGATTGTTGTGTCTTAGCAAAAAAAAGAGGTTTCTTGGAATAACATAGCCAAAGATTGTCCTGTTTACATACTTGTATAATTGTTGAAGCACAGCCATTCATACTAAAATCTAGGACAGGAGAAGGTGACTTAAGGTCGTGTTAGACATGATGATAAATCATACTGTGTGAAATAAAACATCTTGATATATATGTAAATATACTTAACAAAGTGACAAAGTTAAGAATTTAATTAATTATCATTGTCGTGTACGTTTTGTCTTAAATGACAGTACACCTGCAGAAAAACTACCGGACATATTTGGTGTCAGGCAGAACAAATGCAAAACAAATCTTTATATTTCTGATTATAACATTAATACATCTTATGGTGGCACGAGTAGAGTTGTGACGAGTTGTGATGCGATCAAGTTGCTGGCTGTTGCCAGTGCCGGTACCAAGTTCGGCTATCACGAGTTCCTATTGTTGTCTAAGTTTGTCTTTTGACCTTTTATTGTTTTTTCTTGTGCAGTTTCCTGGTAGATTGTTGCATGTTGTTGTTGTTGTTTTNTTTTTTTTTTTTTTTTTTTTTTTTTTTTTTTTTTTGTCAGGCAGGACAAATGCAAAACAAATATTTATATTTCTGATTATAACATTAATACATCTTATGGTGGCATAAGAAGTTTGTTTGGTGAAACAATATCATTTCGAGTCGAGTAGTGACGAGTTGTGATACAATCAAGTTCATGAACAAACGAGTTCAGATGCAAAAACACATGTATCACCACAACTTCTTGTAAAAATTTTTGGAATAAAAAAGATAACAGGAAACATCTACAATGGCCGAAAAACATAGCCACATGCCAGAAAGTAAATAGTATATATAAGGTACCTTGTATATTTAAGGTGGATAGACAACTAATATTCATATCCATGAAATTTTGCTGTAAGTTGGCACAATTAAAGAACGAATCATACTAACTTGAAATATGTAATAAACAGTAAAGGTCACCATGCTTGTTTTTTTTCTAGAATTGAGATGAAAGTTTTCTCACTTTTAGCCAATTTAACATAAATTAACAAAGAATGCATGGCGAAAATATGGAACGTCAATTTTTAACTCAATAAAATGAACCTTTTCTCCATGAGAATTTTGTGTAATTTTGTAAATAAATAGTGAATTGTATGATCTATGTGTTTCAACGAAAATGTATATGTCACAATGCTTTTAACGGATATATTTTACAAAATTTCCGGATTAAACAATACTTACATGAAAAGGGAGGTAATTCGCGGGAAACGGGACCAAACATGACGTCTCAAATCTGTCATTCGATTATGACACCACAAAGGAAAAGCTGTTACATTACTGTTCCTGCTCAAAAATCAAACCTAACCCGTAACCGAATCTTTGTTTTATAAATGCGCGATTTCACAGCGCAGCGCAACAGTGTCTATCTACCTTAAATGTTCTGTATTTTCTAGTAGTTTAAACAAGTATACATATCATTACTATATATTATACTTGAATGTTGATTTGATTAAATATACTGAACTCTTGATAATATCGTGGCTTCGAAGACAAAGAAGACTCCAGAAATCCTCCACTCAATACTCACTAATTGAATCCTATATGGTCCTCATGTTAATGTCGTGTGCATCTTCAAATGCATATCACCAGATCGTGCATCTTAAAGAAGATAGACACTGTTGAGCTGCGCAATTTAATCGCGCATTAAAAAAATAAAGAGTCGAATACGGGGTAGGTTTGATTTTCGGGCCGGAACAGTAATTTGACGGCTTTTCCTTTGTGACGTCATAATTGAAATGACAGATGTGAAACGTCATATTTCGTATACTTTGCCGCGAATTAACTCCCTTTTCCCGTAAATGATTTTTAATTGGGAAACTTTGTAAAATATCTCCGTTAAAAGCATGGTGACATATACATTTTTCTATTGTACCATAAACTATCTGTTCGCAAAAATACATCAAATTCTCATGGATAAAAAGTTCTTTTCTATTGAGCTAAAAATTGCCTTTCCATATTTTCCCCGTGCATTGTATGTAAATTTAGGTGATAAAATGGCTAAAAGAGAGCAAACTTTGACCTCAATTCTAGAAAAAGCAAGCATGGTGACCCATACTTTTTATAATATATTTCGTTTAGATAGGATTGGTTCTTCAATTGTGCCGACTTACAACAAAATCTCATGGATATTAATATTAGTGTCTATCTACCTTAAAGGTGCTTTAAGATTCATCAAAAACCAGTTTGTAAAGTAAAAGTTACAAAATGAACATGCCTACTATTTATCGTTCCTGTAAGGTCAGACATCAAGTACAATCCAGTGTATCAAAAACATCATTCTTACAATCCAGAACATCCTTACATATAATAATCCAATAGATCAACAACATACATGAATAATCAATTACAAACAAACAATCCATTACACCAAAAACATGCATCTTGCAATGAAGATCTGATTTTCAGTGTTTCAAAATTAAGGATGCTACAGACACTTCCACATGTCGCCCTCGCTCCTTAATGATTTGAAACTGGCGTCAGAGGTAGACTACAAACTAAGCTGTTACTTCACTTTCCAATATTCAACGTCCCTTTTCTTGGCAGCAGCAATCCAACAGCCCAGTGTATGGTATTTATATGCTCAATTTATTCGGTATTCAAAGACCTGTGGTCGATACAATTAGTTCTTTGATACATCTCTTTTGCTCTCAAATATGCCACTAAAACAAGGGTATGTTACCCATACTAAGTAACTTGAAGTCATCCCCACAGTTTATTGGTCGATATCATCATGTTGTGGACAGCTATGGGATATATGTTTCATAAAATCCACTAGATCTGTCGCTTAAACTTTTTTTTCCTCTTCTTGATTTGACTTCAGTACCGGTATTGCTCAACACGGCAGGTGTCTTCTAAGAAATAGGAGATACTTACTCTACCGGTGATTTCACAAATCATTTTAAATTGTGTCCGTATTGTTCATCTGTACGTGCGCGCTTATTTTTCTTTTATGTGTCTTTGACTTTCTAATGCCATGTTTTTGTGTCGTTTGCTTCCGGTGTTGTCATTTTCTGTGTTATCATGAGGCCCTCAGCATGCAATATAGTAATGCCATCTCTGGCTAACTAGCAACTAATGTATTTTTCAGACCTTATGAATCGGGAAGAGATTAAAGCCTAGGTATTCTGAACATAAAAGTAAACCGGATATTGCGAACATATTACAGTAACAAAATACTAAATTATACAAAACATAACAACGGTAGTAGAATACAGCAGGAACAAAGCACAATATTAGAAAAATCAAAGTCCAGAGACAAAGCAAAAACGAGAACACCAGAAAACTTAATGTAAAAAACAAAACACACCGACAAAATACACGAACACCACAAAAACCACTCAAAACTATAGCACTAACAGTGTAAACTATTTAAAAAAAAGAGGGTGCCCTGGAAGGGTAAGCTTGTCCTGCTCTGTATACAGCATCCGTCACACTGTCAGTGGGTCAATCCAGGGGAAAGTCATGATATCCTAGGAGACTAGTCCTATAACATATCACTTCGCATTATTATTCCATTTTAAATGTTTATATGCAGCCAATCAAAAAGAAAAAGAAAAAGAAAATAATAAATAGCAAAAACAATAAAAGATAAATGTTTGAAAATAACGAAAAACGTAAAATGTCGCCACCCGAGGTACTATGTTGTAGGACTATGGGGTAGGTATATTGTTAGTAAGAAAGGGAAAGTTCACAATTTGGAAGTCAAAATCATCACGTTTGTCATACAGCATAGATTTCAGACGTCCATGTTCATCAATGTATAACAAAAGGTGTGAAGCCGAGTTGGGTGTATCCGTTGTCTCTTTAATTTCAAGCTCACTGGGGTAGATCCTATGTATCTTTTCTTTAAATCTTGGATTATTAAGAGAAAGTATATCGGATCTGAGGCTGAAATTAAATGACTGGGCTAGTTATTTCTGTTGTATGAGCCCTTGTCAAAACTTTGCTTCATCCGAATAAAGGAACATGTCAGCTTAACGTGGCGCACAATTCATTCCCATAGGAATCCATATTATCTGTTAAAAAACACGGCCTTAGCATTCAACGAAAATGTTGTCGATCAAAACAAAAAGTAGAATAGGCTGTTTCGCAGTAGCTTTTACGACTTTCTCTAATTGCAGTCAATAAAGTTGTAAGGAGTTTGGATAGCGATTTAGGGGTGCATCTGGCAGGTCAGGCAATGGAAACTGGTATCTTCGTCAACTTTAATATCAAAGGATGCTAACATAGAATTTTTTTATTATCTCTTCTCTAGATACTGTAGTTGGGGTAAAAGTAGGACTGTCGGAGGAACTGTCACTACCCATCTCCTTAAGACAATCTAGATAGTGTCCTTTACAAACAAAAACAATATTGTTAAAAGCTTTGTCTGCAGGTTCTATAAATGATAAATGCATATAATCTGTAAAGGGTAGGTCAATATTTAAAAAAAGTTAATATTTTTTCGCCTTTTGAACTCTTTTAAAAAATGATCTAAGCTCTTTAAAAAAAATGCATACTGAAAACATTGACCAAGTATTTTATATAAGTATAAGACTGGTTTGCCTTGTCTTTTTGTATGAAGCTGTTCTTCTTATTCAATACCAATGATGATATTAGCAAGCTAGTCAAAGTTTTATGGTTCGTCTCTTTACAGCAGTCAATTTTCTTAGGAAATAGACGTAATTTGATTTTCTGCATGTATATGTTCAATATTTTGATACCATTACTGATGGCTAGAGTGCTAAAGAATTATGAAACTGACAACTTGCCAAAGATCAAAACATCATATAGATGTTGTAGTAAGTCTTGATAAGCTTCTTTCTGTGTTCTCATTCATCTTGTGTATTAGCTTCAAATCCTTCTTGTCGCCGTTTTGGTGAATCTATATATTTTTGAAACAATTATGGATAATTTTTATATTGCAGTGGCGTCATTATGTCCAAAGATAATCAATATGTACAGAAAATGCATCATCGGTAATTTTTTCAAGTGCTTTCATCCTAAGTTCCCATGTTATTTAATAACAGGTGCTTGTATGTTCATTTCAACATCGATTTCAAGTCACGCAAAGAGAGCATAATGCTGTTTTAATTTGATAGAAGTTCGCAAACCCGTTGTTTAA